>OMLM01007667.1:0-21881 GCA_900302695.1 Helostoma temminkii | reverse complement strand
GGGGTAAAGACAGAGAAAGGTGATGATAGATCATATGGGTTAATCTAATGGGTCTCCACTTGTATGATTTAATTCTATTACAGTTGCATATGTGACAGGAATTGTGTGCAAGATTGAATGGGAAAATGCAACAGAATGTGACACACACGTTCCCCAAGACCATCTTCAAGGCAAAGGTATAAATTATGCTTTTAACACGAACTTGCTACCAAAGTGTGCATCTACAACATTGATGCATCGCCATGGTGCTGTATGTAATAAAAATTTCATTACCTGTCAGCATTGGAGAGAAGCTGTGCAACTTGAGGGGCTATATTATGAATGTTACACAAAACACACTTCATTATAAAATCAGGTAAGGTCAGACTAGGAGCGAGTCAGAAAATCAAAGCCAAAAAGTTTAGTTTTGGTTGGTTTTCCTTCACTGCATTCTTGTAAGATCTGGCTTGAGTTGGCCAACAGGGACATAGTCCAGTTAATTAAACAAGCTGGAAATTGACTTCGTGAAAAGTTAATTAGGGTGTTAATGAAAGCGAAGTGGGCTGGGCAAGTGCTGAAATGATAAACCTCTGTCAAGCGTCCGCTCGTGCGTATAGATGTCTGCATGTATGAACGCACAAGCTTCAGCCAACATAAGCTGATAAGCTCAGGAGAACAGTGGGCCGCAATCATGACTTTCTCCCGGGGTAAAGATAAACGGTTTCTTTACTGTCAAGTGATGCAGCAGGTTCAACTGAATCTATCTGTCTATCACATGGAGAATCAGTTCAGATAGTCAAGGCTGGGGTCATGTCTGTGAGGGGATCAGGAAGACTTATCTCTAAAAGGCTGTTGTTGTGACCTGTGTTTCAAATAGGTTACCACGGATTACTTCTCCTCTCATCTGCTTCTCCGTTCACTTTGTGTAAAATAGATTTATGAGCAAAGACTAAGCTTGTTTTGCCATTTTGTCTTCAAATGCAAAAGTATACAGACAATTCAGAAATAGTAGAGTGCAAGTTCATTCTTTCCCTTTTTGGAATGCAGGTATTTCATGCAAATATTTGGTGCACTTGAGTGTGACTAAAATAGATTTCTATCAGATCATTGGTATTAGAAACTTGAGGGAAAAGTAAAACTAAAGATGAGTACACTGTGCAAAAGAGCATCAGGTTTTGGCAACTGAGAAAGACAAAGCAGAGCAGTAATATAGACAACGCACATCACTCAGATGGGTGATTTTAACTTAATCTCAATCCACTGTTAGACTGGACCAGTCACAGAAGAGCTGGTAAACCCATCTACTATAACCTTGTTAAAGCAGATTTCATGGCAGAGCTGATGTATTGGATGGCATTTGATTGTACTGGTGTACCTAATAAAGTGGCCAGAGATGGTATGTTGTTACTATATATATATTTGGACTTAAAGACAAGTAGCCGTGGCTCAGACAATAGAGTGAGTTGATTATTATTTCTTATTCGCATTATTGCTGATATGTCCTTGACAGAGACAGGACAAGTACATCACAATTTAAAAAGTTTTCTTTAACTTTATATCTCAAAATGATCGCTGAGGAGAAAAGGAGCACCAAGTAAGATTTTAGTGCTTTCTCACTCTTCCAATTGTAGGTATAATTTATCTGAAATTCATTTTTGCTTTTACTCCATAAGTTCTATGAAGGTGGACTAGGAGAAATACGAACATGATTTACTTGAATCAGGAATAAAGGGAATAACAATTATAATCAGCAGTTTTTGTCTGCTGAGACTGCATTCAATCAAGTATGCTAAACATTTCTTTCCAAAAAAAGGACATATCTTGTAAGTCCAAAAAACTGCAAACAGGAGCACATATGCTAAGACCTTTTTAAGGCATATTTGTGATGATGCCACAGTAAATGGTTGGATTTAACTTGGCTCTCTACAGTAGTCCACCTGTCATGTTGACTGTCTGAATCAAAAATATCAAGTGTATAATTATTAATAGGGTATGAAAGAAAGTGTAAGATGCAGAGGTGACATTATAGAATCATCTAGAATGCAGACATCAATTCGCTGGATTTTCCAGAGATAAAGATACAGTGTGGTCAGTAAAATTCACCTATGATCACCAAATTGACCTGCTGCTGGCAACATCTGTATTTTTAACCAGTAAGTACAGCAGTCAGCACTTGCAGCTACTGGCTCAATGATTTGTACACTATTATTGCTAATGATAAACAATGTCAGAGTTTAGCAAATCCATGCATTTGCATGGGCTGCTCAAGAATGATGTGCATATGCTTATCAAATGCCACTCTTTCCATTCTAATTTGCATTTAACGAAGTTCATCCAGTTGATTTTGAAGCCTTTTCTCCTCCCACTCCATCTCTTTCATTAGACATCAAATCAAATAAATAAACAAATGAAAAAAATAAGTTAGTTACACAGGTGGCCTTTAGAGAATAAATGAATAAATAAAATGAAAAACAAAATGCATCCTGATGGATGACTCACAACTTCAAAAAGAACACAGTGAAGTAGAGAGCGTAATATGCTATTTGGAGAAATTGAAGAAAAAGCTGAATAGCGAAATATTCATGCAAAGGGAGAGACCTTCATGTAAGGAAAAGGATGAGGAACGATACTTTTCTGTAAAAATGAGAAGAACAAATTAGTAGTGGGCCCAAGAACATAGAAACCATGTTTGCATTTGCCTATAGAGATAATAATGTACTATTGGTAACGTAACGTATCTCTCACTAACAAATACAAAAAATCTGGGTGGTCACTGTTTAAGTTTCCCATCACCAATAGACACATTTTTTTTCCCAATACGTCATCATGACCTCGTTGCCTGAAAGCTTTTAATGTGCACAAATTTTAGACTTAACATACTACAAGTGACACACTGTCTACATTCTCTTCATTTTTCTTCTGTGACTGGAGGCACTTGTTGTGAGTGCTGGAACACAATGCTCCTAGAGTCGTGCCCACGGGTGGATTATGTTAGCACCCACAGTTTGAAAGATGGATGAATGTGGTTCCTTCCCCCTCAGCGTTTAGAATTCCATCCATGTTGCTTTACGAAAAGCTCTGAGTGTATATGTGTATACAGAAGGCTATACACTGTACAGCAGAAACATAACCAAAAAAAATTATTTCTCAAGCTTCAATTTCGTCATTTAAATCAGACACCAGACACATTTCCGTGAAAAATAAAATCTAAAGCACTTCACACAACATCATTTCCTGTCAACACTGGAGTGAGTCTGAATTCATATGACAAGCTTACAAGTCTATTTTCTGTGAATTAAACGGTGTACCTCTTGCACATTTAAAAGATTTATATGTGTACATTATACACAGCACTTTAAACATGAAACATTTATCAGCTGAGGTACAGTATAATATTAATGTAACACTGTTTCCCATTTAACTGCTATGAGCTCATGTGAAATTAAGCTTTTAGCAGGTCACAGCTTTACTGTCAAAACATAATGTTCATTTGAATATATGAAACTGAAATCTTGATTGAATTTTTTTTCCACCAAGTCAGCAGTGTTTAAGTCACAGGAAAGCTTTACTTTCCTCTCTAGCCTTTAGTTTTCCTGGTCGCCCTCCTTTTATTCTTGGTATTCAAGTACTGCATAAAAACGGATGCTACTGCAACTTCAATTTCATATTATGGTGGTTGGCTAGAACTGAAAATCAATAAAAAACTGAGCATGTTTTTAAATAGTTCAGAGATTTACTTAGAGATGTTATGAAAACAGCATATCCCTATCTATGTATGCGGCACTACATTCAGGAGGGTTCAGGAGGTAACTGAAAGACTGAACTAGTATAAAATAGTATTTCCATGTTTAATACATTTTTGACTAAATCCTGTATAATAAGAAATATGGTTGAGAATCTACAACCTAACATCCACACACAGTATATTATTGCAATAGACAATTCAGCAAGCACAATTACATCATATTTTAACATCTCTGGAATAAAAAAGGAAATTTTCACGCTATGCTATTAGTGTTGCTAAGACATGATGTAGTATATTTTGGTGCATGTATCGTTCATTCCTTTATAACACCCGTGATAGCACTATAAAGCATGCAAAAAAAAAAAAATCTTAATAAATAAAATCCAACTTATGACATATTCCAGCATTACAGCAAACCTACATATTTTAAAATTGCTATGCAATACCCACACTTTGCTGTTGATTGATTCAAATGTAAAAACAAACATGTACCTAACACTGGTAACATTACATGGAAATTCTTAGTGCAACGCAATTATGGCAACAGAAACAATAGCTTCATATTACACAGTGCAGCGAAGAGGCTGTTTTACATCATCAGTATTGCACACTGCATTTCAGCCACCATCAACGAAATAAGATCTCTCATTCCATTCTTGTTCAGACTTTCACACTATGGAAAGCGAAGATTAGCAGTCCAATCGGCATGGGCTCCCCTTGAGGATGCCACAGTCTGACTTAAGTCAACCCTATTACAAGGGGCAAATAAGTTGCATGAAATATTCACTAAATCCCAAGTCCAGAGAACTGCAACCATAAATCATTCACAAGTAAATTTAGGGGCATATCTGTGTCCTGCTGGAACATCACATATCCTAATGTGTAGAGTATTGCATATTTATTGTTGGTATGATGTTTGTGTAAGCTTCATTTATACTGCATACGTGTTTGTGGTGCTCAATATAGAATTAATTTCTAATTATTTATTCAAGAACTAGGTCTTGCATTCTTGGCAAACCTAAACGATATGTTTCTAAACAAGCTAAATTATTCATGTTAAAGAGGAAAGCCTAAATCTATCATATGAACAGAAATCATTCTGTCAGCAAAATTAAGTATCTATTTGCAGTGTACTTAAACAATTTAAAAAGCAGGAGCAAAGCAAACCACACAGACCACAGCAGTTTGGTCTGAGCCTGCTCTGCAGTTGTGTAAGCTTAAGTGAATCCAAATCCTACATAACAATTTGTTATCATGGAGCTTAGCATTTTGTACACAGCTCTATCCTTATGTGTGTGTTTGAGTGAATGTGACCATAACTTAAGTGACAACAAACTGCACTGAGCTGGTCCCATAGCAGTTCTACATGAATTCATGACTAATGCTCTGTTGACCCCTGGGAGAAACATGGGGAGGGTTTCCAGTGTGACTGTCTCAAACATGCAAAAGACAGTTATCACTTCAGCTGACAAACGAGCTGATCGGCATCAACTAGGCTGGCGGATAAGTTTAAAACTCAGCTTGAGGAAATGGAGGAGGATGATGAACGACATCACTGGGAGGAATGCAGACAATGTAGCTGCAGTGTAAAAGTTTATGTGCACGAGGGAATAAAAAGCTAGAGTGTGGTGGTGAAACAACAAAAAACATGCAGGTGTGATTTAGAGGCAGTATTTGTGGAAATGATAGATACAGGAAGAAAGAGGGAGATTCAGATCAGAGTGTTCTTTGAGGCCATTAGTGGCCCTGCTGTGGGCTTCAGGCTACATCTACATGATGAAATAGCAGCTTTTTCCTTACAACGTTATCCTCATGACTTGAGTAATATGCTATAACACCTCATTGGCTTTCAGGAAACTGACACATAGAGCTGCTGCAACATAAATAAACAAGGTGAGAACTCTAGGAAGACCGTTCAGTCGTTTTTCCTTCTGGCTCATTCACTTGCACTCTTAACTTTGCAAAAAGATCATATCAGCATTCATTTTGGGTTTTGCATACAAAGTGAAACATAATCCATTCTACAGAAAAGATCTATGTGTGTATTTACAGTATGATGGGTATCTCTATTCCTTAGTCTGGTGAAAGTGACCTTGTACAAAATAATTCATGACTCTTTAAAGACTGTTATGAGACAACTATATGACCACATTATTTGTTTTACAAAGTAAAAAGTAGAAAGGATATAAAGATACCACCTTATTAGGTTTGACCATTAACTCTTGACTTTATATCATCATATGTCAGTTTAACAGAGACGTGTGTTTCAGGAGAAGGGCTCAAACTTACAGCAGAACCGTGACAATCTTTGTTTTCTATGAAATATGAGTTTTTATTTCATTTGGTTTGATTACTTGAGGAAGCAATGCACAATCATGAGCGAAGGGATGCGGTTGGTTCCACATACGATTGTTACAAACATATGAAGAACTATGCATTATTTTTCTCTTATTCCTTTTTAGCAAACTTATCAACTCCTAATTTTGAAGAGTGAATATTTCAAATACAAAACTACACATGAGGTTTTATCATTCCTTTTATACATTTTTGTTTTGCAGATGTCACAAGATACATCCAGTATTTTTGCACAGGTGTGTTTCTGTGTTGCTATAGTTTTGTACATTCAACAGAAATGTAAAGCAGTGATTAATTCATGACTGTATTATCTTCAAAACCTCCAAATAGAACTTATAGTGAAAGCACGTGAAGAGACGTGACAGCAGTAATACTGCTGTAAAACTGCAGCTTCATGTTTACATTTCTTGCATGAATTGATCAAGCACCATCTTGTAACTTCTCTTTAACTGATAGTCATACAGTATAAAATGCATTAACATTCCACATTTGTCCTTGATATTCATGATGCTTGAGCTACAGTCATTTGCATTGCTCACAATGTCAATAATGAGGTCTACCCACAAGCTATGAATAATTTTTTTTGTTGCCAAACTGTCTCATTATAAAATCAAGGACACCTTATAGACACAGAACCCTACATTTAGCCACTCTGTGCCTGTTAGCTGACCTGGTGCCTTTGAGCTGACTGACTTTGCTTCTACTCCACAGGCACGCCGGCGGAACTCTATCATCACATGATTTTCTGCTTTTATTAGTCGGCTCACCCTGAGGCATACTGTTTTATTTTTCCGTCTGGATCAATGCCAACAGATAGTTCAGTGAACATGATGTTGTGCAGTGCAGAGGACTACTCTGAATGTGCTGCTTACTCTTTGTCCCCTCATTGTTTGTAGTTTACATAAGATGAATACCAAAAGTGCAAAATGTTCCTTAAAAACAAAAGTCAGACTATACAGAACTCACCCATGGGAAGCTGATGTCATCCTGTAGCAGATGATCTTTTCTTTTGTCTCTTTTTGTCCTCCATTGAGCACACTCCTAGCCTGGGAACAGATGTTTATGCATGCAGGTATTACAATATGGATGGAAAGAGCCACTGAGCAGACAGCAGACAACACTCAGCTTGGCATCTATTGCTACTTAAAATGAAAAGCATTGCGTTATGGATAAGTCACAGTTTGCATGAGATTCAACTTCTAATAAATGTAACTGTCAAAGCTAATTGCTCTAATTTGGCCTGCTGTGTTATGAATGTAAATAATAACAACAGATATTAAATTACGATTTGTATTTAGTGTGTACATTTTAAAGTCAGATTTTTTTATTCCTCAAGCTGACATGTTCTGAGCTTGAAAATAAGGAATAACTATGTTTTAACCTACATAAAGGATCTGAGTTCTGAGTTTAACTGTCTAACAAGCTTGTGAAATTATTTATCACCCTGCTGTTTTCTCCAACCGGTAAATAATGCCTGATGCCAATCTTGGGACATATTCAGCTTTCAACAACATGCTATGATAGTGTCATTTGCTATGCTCAAGAAAAAAAGCTACAGCCATAAACACATTGCTATTCTATTTTTATAGAAGACAACAGCAGCTCTGACATCTGTGGTTTAGTTCATGTCTATTTTTCATTTCCAAAGACAGTCAGTGTGCCTTTACTTATTGATTTAGCATATATATATATATATATATATATATATATATATATATATATGCACAGATATTGCACTTACACTGTTTCAGCTTGTTTTAGTTATGTTGTCAGTTAAATGACTTATGGTAAAGGCAATGTGGTAAAATAACATTTCTTGACTAGGTTCATATTTTGATCCCCATTACAGATATGGTGGATGGTATAGTATAGTAGTACAAAATTTACAACCACAGATATTATTCCTGAGAAGTGACAGTTCAATATGAAAATGTTTCTTATCGCCTTTCTGTCACCATCCTGTTCAAGAATTGTCAGAATGAGGTTATGGCAGTTTGACAGTTCAGTCCAAATTCAGGATGAGGGGCAAATAACCAGACACAGTGATGATTAATGATGGAAAAATAGTGATACCAAGTTACCTAATATAAATAAAAATGTATAAATGTATAATATCAAATTCAACTACAGTGAAAAGCTAACTGTTACCTGTCTCTTCTGACTTTTCACTAAAGTTTCTTTGCTCTTTTCTAATTAAAAATGTCAAGACTGTTTTCAACCTGTGAATGAAGTGGTATGTGCAAAAGTAAAAGAAACAGAGGCAAACACAGCATATCGCATGTGAATAACCAGCTCTTTTTAAGAGGGCAAATCCCTAGTCAGATCACCGAGTTGTTTACATGTTGTAAATTTAGCCAAACTCTGAATTCCCAAACCAGATTTAAGATGTTAGTACACTGCCCTGCAGGGTAAGCTCTGATAGAGCGACTCTGACACTGTGGTATCCATGTGGACATACTGAGGTTTTCCAGTCAGGAAATTAGCCATCCAGCTTGTCAGCCCTCCACAGAGATTACATCTGAGGGCACCAGATAAGAGCTGACGAGAGACAGAAAGTGTCTCTAAACTGGTGTATATTCGCTGAGTTAATTTGGTGAAAGTAATGTTTTACCCCAAATTAATAATACTCACAGTAACCCTTTGTCCTAACGTAAAGTGAAGGTTTGTGTTGGTGCCCGTGCTAGGTCACTAGGTCAGTAATGCATAATGCTAATTAGCATTAGCTAGTGAAGCAGGAGGAACACTAAGTGCCTAAGCTGTTCCCTTGATGCTTACGGTGTTACTCGAGAAGCACTGGGACTGCTGAAAGATTAACTTATGCAATGCTAATGTGGAACCAGCAGCTGTAAAGACTCCACTTTTTGATGAACTTGCAAATATCAGTCGCGTTGCCAACTTGAGACATTGCCAGTACCTCAAATGATCAATTGTCTGTGATTGGATTAAATGCACCCGAGTTCATTTAAGGTGAGGCAGTTATCTTAAATATATAGCTTTCCTTTTACTGGTACTTCCTTTTTGTTATCCCTTCCTTGCTAGTCATTATGAATAGGCCCTGACTGTGCAGCTTGAGCCCCCTGCTGAGCTCAACAGATTGACAGTCAGCCACATACCAGTTATAGTTATCTTGATTCCAGTAGAAACTGACACAGTTGTTTACTGCTACATGAAAGGGCTAAAACAAAATGGAAGGAAAGCTGGTCATTGTGCTCTCTGACTTAAAGAATAAACAAAATTCAATTTACTGAGGTTATGATGAACAGTGTGTGGGAGCAAATCACTGACACCCCTGCTGTGTCTGATAGAAGTTTACGTCAGAAGACAATCGTTGATTCAGAAAAGAGTATGCAAATGATATGCTCAACACAACACCATCCCCAAAAGTAAGAAGTTCTGCAACAGGCACAATGTCAGCATAAGGAAAACAAATCCAAAAGCTAACCAGCTGTACAAACCAAAACCTAAAACAAGTAGACTACAATGGCATAAGAAACAGGCACTCTACATACCATAGGGGAAATTGGCCAGAACATATGTACACACTGGGGTTGATATGGATATGAATACTGAGTGGCTGGGACAGGGAACTCTGAGGGTAAAAAATCCATTAATGAATTATGATACCAGTCAAAATACCAAAACATGATGTGGTTTGTGATGTTACACTGCCTCTGCTGTCTGAATCTGGAGGCTATTTACTATCTGGTAGGTGACCTTGTCACACCTTTGATTTTGCTGAACTGACAGGATCCCACTATTAATTAAAGCCAAAAAGAGCCCTTCACTTGTTAGTCATCAATGCTAATCCCAAGGCCACATGGAGTAACTGATAAGGAATATCTTATGCCCAACAGCCCTCATCAGAGAAACAGGTTTTTCATCTTGACCAGCAGGGTGAAGAGATCACAAGACCACTTAATGACAAACAGCACAGACAAGAACAGATGTTATCAGATAATACAAACAAAAAGACATAGTTGCATGCACCTTCAAGGCCATGCACACAGATTATAATGCACATGCGCAGCTACACATGCTACATTCCTATCCCCCTTTCCCCCAACCACCTCCAGAGAAGCGGTCTTCAAGCCTAAGCCTGTTGAATCTCCTTTTAATGAAGTCTAAGGGTAAAAAGTGCACACTTTCCCTCGCTGACAAGCCAACGCTCATCTGCCTTTCATCATTACAGTAAAGACTTCGGTCCCCCACTGAGTAGTTTACTTTTAATCCATGCTGATGACGCACATTGGTAAAGAGTCAAATATGAATTCTTTTGTTGCCCACAACACCTCCACTTGTCATCCTTATCATTTACTGCATCATTTCCAAGGGAACTGACATGTTTTAAGGTCTAAAAGCATAAATACATAACATGTAGTTATATATTAAACAGTCTAATCCTTCGTGTACAGCTACCATTATATTAGACCTGTTCTGAACTAAGGTATTAGGTCTCTGGATGTCACGATGACTAATCATACTCTTACAAAACACGCTTCACTGTTGTGCAGCATTAAAAATAAACACTGGACACCCAAGTGTTCTGCATACTAGTGATCACAGGTGCATTGAAGTGTCACGGTAGTTTTTAGTAGCTCCTGACAAATTCTGTGTCAGATTAAATATGATACAGCTGTTCAACTGTGTCAGATACATATTAAAGGTGAGTTCACTAAAAATATTGTAAATATTAGATCAGACTCCAACCGGCCATGTTTAAGGACTCAGATTAAAGATGGCCAGAAACAAGACTTTTTTAAATGAAACTCTTGTTCTGCGAACTGAAAAGCTAAACCATGTGAAAATCTGCCAAGAAACTTTAGATTTCATAAAATGCTATGTACTACTCGCCTCCACTTCACAGAGCAACTGTGGCAAACTGATTTTAACATGAATAGAAAGAGGAGTGGGAGGCCCTGATGCACAAGTGAGCAAGAGGAAAAATACATAATAATGTCTAGTTTGACAAACAGTCATCTAACAGGTCACAACTTAGTTGTTCATGCAAAAGACCTGCCTCAAAGTCAACATTAAGGAGGCAACTGTGTGATGTTGGATTCTAGGCAGAGTTGAAAAGTAAAAGCTCAAACAAATAAAAAGAAAATTCTGACAACGACAAAAGAATACAGACACTGGACAGGCAAATTTAGGTTTAAGATGGTTTTGACGCAAAAAGAACACTTGTGTGACCCAGACTCAGACAACAAACCGTCCTTCAGCAAAGATGCTTCAGGAAGCGCAGAGTGAAATCTCTTCCGATTACCTCAACAGATTAAAAAGGAGACAAAATGTCCAAGGTCTGCAGGATTGCAATCACTGCACATTGAGGATTTTTTTGATGAAAACAAACTTTGAAGGATACAGTTATTTCAATTATGAATTATTATTTCTTGTCAATGACTCCAATCCCTTCTATGATCTCCAATTCATTTTGCTACAGTTCTTATTCGAACTCATTTTATGCATGTTTTCATGAAAAACATTTAGAACTAAAAAAAAAAAAAAAGGAAAAATAAAGGTTTAAGTAAAATGCATTATGTTACTGTTTTGTGAAAGACCAGATGGAAACTAACAATACCCACAACTGTGTATCTGAATGTTTTACTGAACGAGCTGTGATGCAGAACAGAAAATAAGGAAGAAGGATTTTCACAACAGCATGTAAGGATAAGGTAAGATAAGATAAAGGTAGAGTTAAAAATTAAATCACAGAAATCAGTACAGAATAAATCTATAGTATGAAAATACAAAAGTAATAAAGTAATAATGCAAGTAATAAAAATGATGAAACATAATTATGGATATGGGATACTGTACAGAAGACAACACAGTGTGTCACTCCATGAGAGCAATTGCACATCCACCTTTTCAGCTCCAAGTGGATTTCAGGTCCCTCTCCTGGTAGCAGACTTGTGTTTTGCAGGGCTAATAGCTAATTGCAGGCTAGCTCTTGCTGTGTGATGTTACTGCTTCCATTATAACTCACATAATCACAAAAAGTCTTCACACAAACGAACACAGGGATTAGAAAAATCCTAGTCAGACCACTTCTTCTGTCACCTCATAAAAAACAGTGTGAGTTGGCAGAAGACAGCAAACACAAACTGCTGCCAAAAATGGAAATCTTCCAGTGAAATCTTCTTCCTAATGTGAAGAATTTGGAAGTCTAAAAGCTTATGGTGGCTTCAGAAAAATTTTTGCACAGAGGGAGGACTGTGGATTTTGGCCCACATCATTTCTTGGAGGAATCTCATGAAAACCAGTTTGAACAGATTGGACTGATGGACTGATTACATCAGCTAAAACCTGTCTGTGTTTGTATAGGCATCTGGCTATCAGTTTAAGGCAGATTAAAGAAAAGTGAGCCCATGCTTTAACCCTATCCATGATTCCCATGCAGCTTGTGAAAGTAGCCACTGTGAGCTCAGAATGACAGCTTAGATTATCCTCAGATGTCTTTATTTGATCTGTTCTTGTGAAGCACTTTGAGGTCTGCGTCAACAGGAGCACTATCATCTCATGTGAGCGCTATCAATTATAGTCTCATATTTGATGATGACAATGTGTGAGGAAAAGCTTGATTGCTTATGACTGTTTACATCTTGTGTTTCACAATTTACTGACACTATTCGCATCTAGGCCACATGTAAGGATGATTCTGTTGAAGGACCTTTTTACTGAGAATCAAACTACTTATTTGTTCTGTGTTTTACTGAAAAACTGTTGCTATTTAACTGTGTGACTGCAAACATATATGCACATAATATCTTCAATCTGACAAAAAGAGTGCAGACTTCTGTCTCTGTGTGTACAGTTTTAACCTTCAACTCACACACTGCACATGCACCTGGCCCCGTGGGTAGACCAACATAAAGATGTATTTATTTGTCTTTTTGCTTCTATTTACTTTTGTAAGTTTGACTTTGCTATAATAGATTGTGTGTCTGTGTAAGTAAGTGTGCTGAAACAGGCAAACGGATAAAAACTAGAGAGGTGTGCTTTGTTTATTTGGGAGTACTCGCTTTGTTTGCCTCTATTTGCCCGGACCAAAACCCTGTTTTATTTCTGGATATTTTATTTAATTTCCGTCTGCAGGGCAATTTCAGGCAAATCAAATGTTTCATACAGGCCAAATGCCATCAAAAGATCTCTCGGACCACTTCCATGTTTTTCCCAAAGCACTGAATGCGCCCCCCCACTCTTAAAAGCACCCACAGTCCCAGATCACTTTGTATTGATGTGTAGTAATACAACAGTCACCCATGTAATATTGGGGTGTGGAGATCACTGCTGTTACTAAGGCTATTCAAGTGGCAGCGTTGAGTTTGAAAAGCGTAACCCAGAAACACTTAAAAATACGCGTAACTTGGGGAAGAGCTATTGTGCAATTCACTGTAAAAATCGAAGAAACAGGAAATCGAAAAATATCTTTTCACAGAGTACCAAAAAGAGGAGCTTTGTGTGTCTTCCTGAGGTCATAATCATGTACATATAAATGTCAGAAAACCTGCATGAGTGCACTCATTTTAGACATCTAGTCTATACAAAACCTGACTAAAATGAATACAAAGGTCCTGGTAGTTGCTGTATCTAAATAAGTCACTTTTTAATGTGCATTTCTGTAATCTTTAGTTTGTACTGTAAAATGCCATGTTGCGTGCCAGCTGACTATTAGCTGTGAGAGACGGTGACTGTCCATGGACCACTGGTTCTTTGATAGGTTGTCATGATCACTGACTGCCTCTAATTTAAGCAGATAATCATCTGTTTCATTCCTGATTTCACATTTTCCCAACTTAAGGCAGCCAGGTGTTTTTCCACACAGTCCGAGTGCTGGGAGTGTGATGAAATGAATGAATGAATACGTTGACATACATGTTAGTGTGAACACATTTTAGAGCTTTTAGAGCCATTCCAGCAGCAAACATGGAGATTTAAAGTTGAAATTTGCTGACTTGACTACATGACAGCATATAGTTTGAGAGCAGCTTAATCGTTCATTCAATCATTGTTCTATGTTTTGTAAATCCTTCCAATTCAGTCACTACATGACTCAAGTCGAAAATCATTATTCTGATTATGATTTATACTTGCATATTCCGTGTGTGGGTGTGTCAAGCACCCCCATTGTGTTACTAAAGTGTATATCTTGAGTTGATGGATGCAGGGTTCATTAAACAAGAAGGTTTACATTTTGTTCTATCATTTTTTCGGTCCTTAGTTTAACACTTCCTTCTGGTAATCCATTCAGTCATATAAGCAGAGATGCTAAAGCATAGTTGGTTGTGTATATAAGGAACTTTGCAAATAATGAAGCAGGAAGAAAGTAAATAAAGAAAAAAAAGTTGTGAGAGAGTCACTCCTCAATAGAGTGTCCTGCATGTCAGCAGGTTGTTTCCTCTTAGTTGTTTGCTGCAGAGTTTGTACAGGGTAAAGTAAAAAACAACAACAACAACATCTACGCAACCACCTAAACTGCCTATACCTAAAAGGCAGCTTTGCTATGCTAGTCAATGTTTTTAAGTTAGCAAAATGTCAAATGACTATGTGCAATGTGGAAGGTGCTGCTAAAGTAAAATACAAGCAATCAAACAATCTGTCTTAAAATTCTTGTACCAGCCGGTCCCTATAGAAATCCCTCTATCATAAAACACTGAGGCGTAGAACTAGTAATTAGTGCTCGTCTCCTCTGCAGCAATTTGCTCATGATATTTTGCTCCAATAAAACTCTTTCAGAACTCTGCATGAGTCCAAAAGCTGTCACCATCTAATATTACCTGGCTGACAAACAGCACATCTCCCTTTGAACCATCTCTTAACAAAGCAGCATGTGTTTTATTGTGTAATCACCTGCACTCCTATCGCCGCAATATGTACAGTTATATAATTTCATGTGTCAAGTTTTATCTGGTGCTAAAAATGACTTTGTTTTGCATCATGGAATTTATTTACTGATAACACCTTACATGTATGCACTCTACTCCAACTTTGCCAACCCTTAAGCTCTGGGAATTTCATAAGACGCATGTTTACAGCCAACTTGACCTCTTATCATCTTGACTGTTTTGCACTTCTTCCACATTAGAGTTTTGATGATGAAATATTAATCTTAGACTATGACTTTTTCTGAGATTAGTTGTTACGCTGTCATACTTCGCTATAACAAGCTCTAATTACACTGCCATTCCAAGCCACCCATCTATGCTTACACAAATCTTTTGAACTGATGTCTTTAGCACTCTGTTGCTCAGAAGTCCTCCAGTGACCTCAAATGTGATTATGTAGCACAATTTTACTCACTCATACTGTACAACCACATACACACTTATTGTATTTGACCCTTGAAGAATTAATAATGTCTTTACTTAAAATCCATATTTTGTAGAGCTCACCATTAACTGCTAATAGAGGTGTTATGTCATAGATAGTGACAACTTGGCAACATCAAACATAATAAGAATGGTTATAGCAGGCCATTTGCCATAGAGATAGTCCAGGAGCAAGACAGAGCATGAACTTGATGCTATCACGGATCCTTTAAAGACATAACTGGACAATGGGAAATGTAAGAATGGGAGATTTTTAAAGGAAAGAACCTTCTGTACTTGCCAGATATTGTACTTGATTAATGGACTTTACAGTGCAGTGCAGAGCACCATCTGCAGCATTGGAGAAGTAAAATGGCTAACGTAATCTTGACAGAGTATGGCTGATTGTGTTTAAAATCAGTTATGTAAGCTTGTGCTCACAAATGCTTTAAAAGTATAAACAAACACTAGGAAAGAATGCATTAAATTAAAGCTTATGCTTTATTACACTCTTGGAATGTAATACCTTTGGTGACGATCTAGTATTGTTATTCAATAGCCATTTTGCTATTGTCATAACTTTCTGTTTTTAAAAATTTAAATCACCAAAGCAATGGAAATATTTAGCATTTACACTTTACAGCGTAGAATAAGCATCATTATGCCAAATGCCAATTAAGAGTACATGCATTTAAGAGGTTTAAAGGAGTTATATGGTGCATTTATAAGCTAATGGTAAATGTAGTTTTATGGTAGCATAAGAGGAAAACAGCCATTAGAACTGCCTCAGTTGTGAAACAGCATTTGCTTGGTAAAATTAAGTAACATGAACTAACGTTAGCCATCTTAAGCCCCAGGGGTGTGCTAAATTATGCGTCATTTTATACCTAAAATCTGGAGGAGTGGTGTGTGTGTGATGTATGCACCAGCTTGTAATTCTCCTTAATCCTCCTTGACACAACTATGGCCTCACTGGCCTATGAGACCATAAAAAAATATTGTTTGTAAATTAAGCTTTCACTTGTAAATGGAAGAATTTCTTCTGTAAAAACAACTGCATTTCAGTATTTCCATTAGTTGATTTCCTTAAGTCCATTTTGTGCAACATATTGTAAATATTCCACAACATTTCAGAAGGCAATATACTTTACCTAACTTCATTAGTATTAGTCAGTGTAACCCCTGAAGCAGCTGAGGAAAACATCCCTTTGTCATGCTGGAATTGATTTCAGTGGACAGTGATATATTCACAAGCTGTGGTCATGGAAAAACCCTCATAATGTTGGTGGCGAATGACATTGACCAGCCTGTATCGGATTTTTAATAAAACGCGAAATTAGCCTGATGTATTAGCTGACAAAGTGATACAGTACATTCAATACAGTATGTGTCTGAATGTGCACTAGAGGGGATTAAAAAAAAAAAAAGATATCTGCTGCTCGGTTGTTCTAATTTCAAGGTTGTGGAGGTGATGGGTATGCTTGGCTAGTGGACGGTGATATTGCTCTTTTGTTGGCAAGGATGTAACCCCCCCCACACTGCACCGATGAGATGTCATCAGACTTATGGTTATGGATTACTTGCAGATTGTGTCACAGTGGTTACAGATGTTGAGTGTCACTGTGGGAGAAGGAAAGAGGCTTGAGAAAGCAAGAGAACTTTTGCCCTGGGTATACTTGGAGAGATTCACTCCATTTTCACATACTTGTCAGGTTGAATTCCACTGAGTAGGATGCTTATTTGCACTCCATAGCTAGCTAACAGGGCATGCAATATAGATATGTGCTCTCTGGGTAGTCATATTTTTTTAAGAGCATAATATAGGAGAGGGACATTTCTCCTATAATCTACAATTATTCAGTTTTCTTTTTCCTTTGATTAGGATTTATCATTTTCTATTGTTGGCAATATTGCCTGTGTTTTAATATCTGATTGTGACGGTTTGTATATTCTCATAAAGCTGTAGTCACTCCTCTAAGTACACCATTAAACCTAATTATGTGGAAGCAATATTCTTATTCCAACAACATCCCTGACTGAGGCTTGGGGCCGTGCTTGTTCTTCGTCTGCTTCATTTCATAAAGCTTTAATTAACACAAACATTCACCGTCCTCCAGATGCCATCAGTCGGTGGACAATTTACATGTGAAAACTGTCACAAAGTTTGAACCCAGTGGTTTTAAAACAAAAGACACTGTCAAACTGTTTTAAGCTGTGTAGTAGTTGCAATGAATTTGCAAATAGCAATAACAAGCTGTCTTATATCCTTGAGTACCTATTCATAAAATGTCCTATTGACTGACAGTGAGATGCAGAATGGTACAGGCACCTATGGAAAAGTATCTGGAGTTGATGATGAATTAGAAATAATTAGAATCTTAATATGACAACATATCGGTACCGTACACAGTTGGTTTTCTAAAAATCGAATTAAAATAACCTATTTGAAGATGTGGTAAATAGAGGATCATTCAAATCGAAAATGCATTTTAGGTCGTTCCATCATATCCACAGCATTTATTGGTTACTTCTGAGATACTAAAAACAGCTCAGACCAGAGGTTGAATTTCATATTCATGTCACTGAAGTTCAACCCAGAGAGTCAACCCAGAGAACAGCTGGTCAGGCTGAGTGGAAATTGACATAACATTTGGCTTTTGGAATGGTAAGCCTGGCCTGGCATTTAGTGACATTTGCTTTACCACCGAGATGCATTCAGAGGGTCAGAGAAAAAAAAAAAAACAGTGTTGAAGGATTTTAATGATGGACTGACCATTCATATGGGACCTATTAGCTAGCTAATCTCTAGACAGCACAGTGGAAATAGTAATATTAAATGACATTGTGACATGTCATTTATTGCTAAATTTGTCTTTCACACAGGCTGTGCCCTTTAATGGAGCCGTAATGGAACCAAATTTTAAGTGTGTAGAAGGTACTTTACTAAACAGGATCCTATTCAATTCTATTAGGGGTGAAAAGAAAAAATGACAGCATGTGAAAATCCCCAGCCTCCTGTTCGAACTGCTCTTTGACAAACTAGCTTTTGCTTATCCACTTGTCATTAAAGCTGCTCCAATCAGCACTTTTATATTAGCAATGGATGAACTGACGATGTGCAACATACAAGATGTCACTTATCATAATAAACCTACAGAGAATTATTACCCAAAGCTAAGGTCCCCTCTAAGCTTTGCTGAGTGTTTTGCCATCTTTCAGTTCACTGTCTTGGTTTTACACAATGCAGCCTTAATGTTTTGATGCAGTCTGACTGCTGTAATTATAATTGTGTCCATCCATAGTGGGCAGGTAATCTCAGCAAAAAAAGATCAAATGTTAAAAAGCCATATATTTCCCTTAGTAGTCAATGGAGACCAAACAGTGCTAAGAAGAGAAAATGGAGTGATATTTGTCAGCTGACTAGAAATGAATACTAATTTTGCTCTGTGTCGGCTGGATGTGAAATTAGGCAAATACTTGACAGATTTTCTACAAGATCTGAAAATATAAAGACAATGTTTGTTCCACTGCCTGCAGTTGGCTAAAACAACAAAATATAATAAATGAATTTATGGAGATTGAACGTTGGCATGGAAAGAGACAATGAGGCTATTCTAGACTTATAAGCTTAAACTGGCAATAGCAGAGCAGTCAATCATCACAAATATCAGTGTATCTGAAAGGCAAATTATAAGTGAGTGAAGAGGATTTGCACTCTCTTTCCTAGATGGCAGGGCAAATAATAAAAATAAAAATAAACACGCCTATGATTACAGAACGCAGATTACCATTATTATTCATTTTCCTCTCTGGATGCTGTTCTTTTACAAATTACTTTTGCAAAGTACAATGTAATGATGTTCTCACAAGATCACATAACCCACACAAACAAATATTTATTCTGTCAATAAGCCTACAGTCTCATTAAAATAGTGTATTAACACAGAGATCATATTTCAGTCTGCTACAGCTGTGTTTTTGTTGCAACTTTACTGTAGTCATTTCTCATTGGGTTTCTGTAAACTGTATAAAAAGCAGGCGTCAGCAACACTTGCAGACTTTTTGAAGACTCAAGGTTTTACTGGAAGCAAGGTGGATTCTTTTCCCCTTTACACATTAAAAAAAAATCTATATAAACTTTGGAAATGATGGACCTTGGCGAAAGACACATCATAGAAGCTCTAGTTTTGAAAATGACTAAATGACACTAAATTGAGCAGGCTGCCATTTTCAATGGCGACAATATGATCTAGGCTTCACAAGTGTTTTCTGCTCCTTTTTCCTCAAATCAATAATTCCCTGCCTAGCTTTGAGTTTAGGGGAGATCTAGGTTGCACTTTCATCTTTTTCTCATGACCTTTAGTACAGCAGGCATCATGCTTGAGAAAATATTCTTAAAAATCACTAAAGACAGCACTTTTTATTAACCCTTTGTTCAGACCCCATTTTTTTCTCTTCCTTATCCTTTCTTTGCTTTCCGTTTCATCTCCCCAATTTTTGTGCTGCAGTATATCAATGAGACTGCATGTGCACACAAATGACAGCTATGATCTCTGTGAGAGAGAACAACTCTGCACTTTACAGATGGCTGAATATTTAAGGACTGACATGCCCTCAGCCTTTGTAATCAGATGAATAAACAGGATTTAAATCATCCTCATTTCATTTGGAACTAAGACACAAAACATCCTTTTGGGTTCATAATTCCAAAAGTGAAACTAATCAAGTCATAAAACGAATTTGATTATCTGATGGTAAGTATTAAAGTGCTGTAGAATTCAAACTAGAGCTTTTAAATCTGCCACAGAAAACATAAAAAGATACATTCTGCCTACAGGACATATCTTTATTCTGAGGAAGATGTAGAGCACAAACACAAGCCTAAAGAAATAACTTAGATTAGTATTTTTAAAAAGCCCCGTGTCTTTTTACTACTACAATAAATTCAGATAACACACAGAAGAAAAGCAGCCAGTGCACATCACAATATGTCAGGTGATTCCTCCCACCTGTTCGCTCTTTCACACACTCATTTCACGTCTCCATTATGAGTTTATCTCTGGCTGGCAGAGGTTGTCGTGTCACTCTGGTATGCACAGATCCATTGCAGGAGAACAAATTAGGCTTGACAAGTAGCACAGAAAGCTCCTCTGAATAAAGCATCTTTATTCTAGTGCTGAGTGTAATACCAGTGATGATAAATATACTTCCATGTATGTCACTTTGCGCTTTCTTTGAATTAATGCTGTTTTGAGATTCACCGCACTTTCAATTTCAAATTAATTATGCTTGTGAATAGAAGTCTGGGTGTTTTAACAGGTTCCATTGTCTGGTGCCGCCAGAAAATGTAACAAACTGTCATCATGGTTTAAAGTCATGAGACACTCCAAAATGTAGCATCAATCCAATGTCAGTACTTCTGTAGTGGGCATCCATCATAACCCCCTTTAATCAGTATTAAAACATACATCACACAAACTCTATCACAGCCAATTTATTCTGGTGCGATAGAATAGCGACTGCTCGTTTCTCAGGCTGTGGCAACACAAAGCTAACACAAAAAGCACACATTAGAGGCATTATTCTAACCATCCTCACTTGACTTTGGTCAGCCCTTTGCTGATTTCACAGACAAGGCTCAAGCCAAGTCCCAGACTAAAATCAATGACTGAGCCATCTTAACTAAAAACTCACTTGCAAACAGTTCACTTAGTCACAGTTTTGACTTGTTCTGAATTAAGAAAAGGGGAGAATTAAAACTACCTTTGGACTAAACTGAAGCTTGTGAAGTATCCATCTATCCATTTATCCATCTATGTATCCATCCATCAAAGAATAAAGCTAAATAAAAATTGTTATTGAAACTGTGAAATGTGTTCAGCTGTGTACAGCTTCTGTTGACAAACAGTAATATAAAAAACCGTTGAATGCTCTAATCAACCATATATCAGTCTGATCCCGTAACATGCATGTAAAATGACTAATGATCTCTGTGTGAAGCTGAATTACATGTTCAGTAGTATTAGTATCTCTGCCAGTTGCAGATTTAAGGACAACTGTAGCTACATCAACATGTTCATGTATCTTCTCAATTAACTTTCAGGAAAGAAAGTTAATTGAGAAGATACATGAACACCGAAGCTCTAAAATGCATCAAGGTTAAAGCTACAATATCCAACTTTAGAGAATCAAATTAGCAGTAGCATGGAGCTCACTTTGAAGCTGCTACACTCTGCCCATTAGGCCTTATGATATCACAACACAGAAGAATGCTACCAAACTTAATTAACAGGAAATAACTGGGCTTCTGATTGGTTAAAGGGGATGTCTCTGCACTGCTACCAGAGTGCTCAGTAAGTCCAGGTCAAAGAACCCTTTAACAGCACCTCTCTACATTACTAACATCAACAAGTGGATATGGATTTAATGCTGAATGTTCATGTTGGCTCCCTATCTTCTAAGTCTTAAACCACACATAGGGTTAGGGCCCATGT
>OMLM01007666.1:25002-37060 GCA_900302695.1 Helostoma temminkii | reverse complement strand
AAGTTAACCATAAATGATACATCAGCACTTAATTAGTTTACAAAGTTGTAAACAACACTTGTTGTTTTCATACATGTAGTTTCTTGTTTCTCTCACAAAATCTTGCAACACTGGTAACAAAACCCTGCAGACAACCTGATGACAAAGTGTGACTAATCTCAGTATCATGATGATCTTTTTATTTGGATCCTACCTGAGACAAACAGGTAGGCGCTATGCTCGGCGGTGCCATCTTTTGTAAAGATGCGGAGGGTGTAGAGGCCCTCATCGTCCTTGGCCAGGTGGGGCAGGGTCAGACGGGCTGCACTCCCGCTCACCGACATCTCCACCAGTTTACTTGGTTGCAGAAGTTTATCTATCAGAAATAAAACAGAAGAAACTGTGAGGTGTGATTAAAATTAAATTGAATTAAAATGTTTTGTTTTCTGAGGCACATTTGGGGAATAATTCATTAATACAATAAAATAAAAAGTTTTACCGTCTCTATACCACTGGGCAAGGGGTGGTACGTTGGGGAGGTCAGGCACGACCACCATGGTACACACCAGGCTGATGGAGCTGCCCTCCACACCAAAGCTAACATGGAACCGATCAAGCAGGCTGACCTCCAGCTTACTGGGATGGATCTCAGTCAGATGAGGCACTGCTCATGAGGGAACCAAGAAGTAAAAACATCATTAGCAAACAGTTAACCACAGTTCATTAACAAGTGTAATTTACCTTGATATTACCTTAACATGTTAAGCATTTGCAATGGATAAGATAACAATGTAAGGCATAAAAACTGTTTCATTTATATGCAAATATAGTCAATTAATTAAAAACAATGAAACAATTACATTAATATGAGTATACATGGAAAGTTTTGAATGTCAAAGCTCTTGTCAAAGCAAATATCTTAAATGATTCTGATCATCTAACAAAACCCTGCTCTGTTCTGGAATTTTCTCTAAATAAAAATATAATAAATATGTTTTCAGGACACTGAAAATGCTTAAGTTTACAAAAGGTCTTTAAATGCTGAACACAGCTATAATTGCACTTTGCACTAATCAGTTAAGTTGTGAACTGACTGATGGAAAATAAACATTTTTGTTGTTAAAGTTCACTTATATGTCTAGTCATTGATTCACTCAGTAACTATAATGTATTTGAACTGAAAACCTTTGCTTATTGTGTCAAATATTGCCATATGAATAAAATGTGATTAATCTAGATTAATTAATTACGAAACCCCTAATCAATTTTAACACTACACGAAGGCGGTTTTCAAATGAGGATTTCATCATCATCAAAACAAGATTGTTGTCTTGTTGGCAGGATGTGATATAACCTTTGTCCTATTTTAAATTGATTTTTTTTTTAAATTTTCTCAGACGTACTGTACATAAATAACTCTGTTCTTCTAATGTGTTTAAGTGTAATAATTTTATTGTATTAATTTAGCGTAATTCTAACTGGACTAATGGGCTCACTACAATTACATGTCAAAGCAGGAAGACATCTGGTCTTTCTGGAGGACATGTAATCATGGCCTGATCATCAACATAATTATGCAGAAGCATTTTTATATATTTGGATCCCCATTAGCCACCACATACAGTTTTTTAGCTTTTTTTTCTGGGGTCCCCACATAAGATGAAGTGACCACTGTTATTTCCTGTAACTACCTGGATGTTACACAAAAATATATGGATGTTTTTTTATGAAGTCAACAGCATATTGCTTCTTTGTTTTGTTTCTGGGTCTTAAACAAGGACAGCAGCTTCTCACAATAGTTTCCACTGCTTATCAGGCCTCTCACATGTGCTGCTATTTGTAGCCAAATGATCCCATGTGATGCTGGTTCTGTCTGGGCCAGAATCCAACCAAATATTAAGACCCCCTCCCCCCCGAACCCCCACTTGAGACACTCCTCTGTCTTTCTCTCACCTAGACCGAGATGGCTGGACTCCCCAGCTCCTGCTGGTCCTGTAAGGAAAATGAGATCACGGTTACAAAGAGCAGCAAGACGAGTGAAGACAGCGTAAATACGAGAGAACGACTTACTCTTCACAATAACTGTAGCCTTGCTGGTAGCTGTGCCATACTGGTTGGTTGCCACTGCGCTGTACTCAGCAGTATCACTCACAACACACCTACGAAACCAAACAGTACGGTCAGAATCCAGTGTGATGGAAGCACTTTAATATCACATTTTCACAGTGCAGTTTCAATATAAGCCCTGACATCACTGATTTGAACAGAATGGATAAGAATGTAATGTTAAAAACATGCAGAGTTTGAGTTTGAACATTACACTCACTGTGCAGAACATGTAACAAATACATAGTAAGGTCAAGAATACATAAAATGTATTTATGATTGTGTTAAATGGCTTAAGAATATGGAATATAGAATAAGGACTTTTCCAAATGGAAATAAATGTAAATTTAAAGAGGAAGGCTTGATGTTATTCTGAGAACTAGTCGTTAACTAAAATCTAAGGTAACTTCTTCTGTTATACTAGTAAAATGATTCACAGGAACATTTTCCATATTCTGTTATCTTTTATTATCACAGTATTTCCAGACATTATCCAGATAGTGTCTGAAACTATGCTATCATAATAAGAGGTTTAATATTCCTACATTGTCTGCTCATGTTTGGGTTCTACCCCTGTGTAGAGTCAGCGGGTCCTCCTCTCATATCTAAACTAATCAGTATTTAGTCTGAGAAGCACAAACCAGGAGATTAAAAACTCAAATACTGATTTTAAAGAAAATGAAGGCAGAAAAAGGATTGTGAAGAGTTAAAACAGTCCCATGACTCCCAATACACATTACTATATTATAAAAAATAAATGCATAGCCACCTTTTGATTAATAGATGTGGAGATTGTGAGCAAGAAATTTAACCAGTTGAAAATTGAGCAGATCTTAAGAGAGCAGGATTTAAGCTCTTTCCTTCCTCAGCGTCAGCTCAGTGGCTCTCCAGAGCGTTAACACCTCGAGTCAATGTTCAGTTTCAATTCATTTGAAAAACAGTCTCACATGTTGAAACCCACTGAACTGAAGATGCACCAAAACAACAGCATCCATGACTGAAGAGCAGTTAGAGAATGAGAAGAGGAGGGTGAAATATAACCTTTATCCTGAACAGGAACTATTTTACAAGTCATCATTCTCCTCAACTGTGTTGGATATAAACTGAGTCTTTGTTCTTCTTTTGACAGAGATTTTCACTTTTTTTTTTGCAGTGTTAAACAACATAAATGTCTCATCAATGACCCTGTAAAGTAAAGATGAAGGACTGGAGATTTAAAATGCCTCAGAGAGAGAGAGAGAGAGAGAGAGAGAGAGAGAGAGAGAGAGAGAGGGAGGGAGGGAAGGAGGGAGGGAGGGAAGGAGGAGTGGGAGGAATTTATGGCTTGAATGACGCAAAGGTCAGCACTTCGACACGAACAGCTGAGGAGCCTTGAAGATGACGAACAGACCAGCAGGCTGGGCCCTAACCTTCAGTTTAACCCTCTTCCCTCTCTGGCCTCATGTCATGTAATGTCTGACACCAGAAGCGAAGGTACAGAAGAAAAACACAGATTATCTAGACTAGCAGTAATTCCCTTGAGCTGTCTGTCTCCCACTGTTTCTTTCTCTTTTGCTTATTCCACAGGCTGTTTAATATTTTATAAACGCACTGTAAAGTTGTACAAGACAAAGTAAATTACTCCAAATGTCATCAGGAGTAACATGCGTATAATATGACTAATTCTCATTTGTTTCAGTATGAGACTGAGGCAAAAAGATGCACAACATTAATACTTTGCTCTCACTGATGGTAATAATTTGAAAGAGTGATTATTAATTTGGGCTTAAGGATGTGAAAACAGTAATTCCTCTACAGACTGGAGTTAACATCCTTAATATGGTTATTTCCTTTAGTCAGTTTTAAAATCAAACAACAGTTGTGTGTGTGTTTTTGAGAAAATTCAGTTACCTGCTAATGATCAAACTGTGGACTCCATACTTGTTTTCAATCTTGTATTTTCCCGGGGCACTCAGCGGGTCGACTGGTACTCCCCCTTTATACCTGTAAGTGGTCAACAGTTAGTGATTTCTATCAGAGCGCATCTCACACCTTCACACTAATGATTTATACTGGAAAAAGACTTATTGGCATGTGTGCAGTCCATCTGATAGCGAATCCATCTGATAATCAAGCTAATACATGTGAGGCTGTAAACATAAATGGGTAGTTGTCTTGAGCAAGTAAAATAAAAAATACTACACAAATACTACAAAAATGTCGGCAGTGTCTCTAGCCTGGATATACTGTACTTTAAATGTGCTTATCTCTATTCTGACGTGTGGCCAAATCTAAAACCCACTTCAGGGAGACCTGAATATTCTTACCATTTGACAATGGGCCTTGGGTTTCCTTGCACGGTGCAGAACAGTTTCACAGGAGTCTTCTCCCACACTGTGTGAGGCCGCAGAGCCACCAAGAAGTCAGGTATTCTGGGGATTTCCTCCAACACATCCACCCTCTTAAACATCATGTCCTTCACCTGGAGACATCAGAGGCATCAGGTTAATTATACAGCAGGGCAGTGATGTCTTTTCCATTCATCTGACTGGAAGGAAACTGTGATTTGGGCTCTGCCGGTGACCTTTGTGTGTTTTCAAGCAAGGCAAATACATTGACCAATTGAAATATATATTAATAATATATATATTAATAAAGTGTGCACAGTAACAGAAACACTGCCAGTATAACATAGTCATAAGTCAAAAAGACAAAACCTGAACATTATGAACTCTATTAAAGATGGTTTATTGCACAACTGTTAAATTAAGCTGCATTAGTTTTATCTACATGTAGCCAGTAAAATGCCAAATTGGTTCAGGACCATTCAAGCACACAGCACACAGAAATTATAATAAATTATTTAAAATAAACACTCTCCATATTAGTAATCAGGTCACTCAAGGATCACTCCTGTGGTTGTTATTGCTCATGTCATCTCATTTCATCACTTAGTTGAAGGTACATTTATTCGATCTGTCTGATTTCATACATTTGTTACTACAGATTTAGATTTAAAGATGTTGGCATTAAATTTTACAACAAAGTTATCAACCTGCTTTTGAGGCAACGTGCACCAGAAATACAGATTCACTAGACCTGTTTTATCAGTGTAGAAAAACCATGCAAACCAGTTCCTGATTATTGTGTATCTATATGTCAAACTATTTAATCACAGCTTGATACTTATTCTGTGTCTCAGTGTTGGTAGTGTAAAGGGTCTCTTTTTTCTTCTTTTCTTTGAAAGAAACATTTCTTCCAGTCAGCATCACCTAAAATGTGAGTTTAATTAAGGTTTTGACTGGGATCCGTTCTGGCACATGTGACTGTATCAACACGTGTCCCACTGCTTTAAAACGCCGCAGGAATGTAATAAACTGAATAAGAAACATTTGTATGCCCCAGCTTGTGATACAACAACATTTTTACAACATTTTGTCTGAATTAAACGCAGATGTAACCATCCTTGCATCTGTCCACCTCTTTCAGGTTTGTGAGACGTCTCCTTCTGTACATACTGTTATCATCAGTCCTAATAATAATTACCACACTGTTTATGAGCTAAAAGACAAATAACCGTGTTTCTAAAACCATTTGTGCAGTACAATGGTTTATTTATACATATATAAGGTTGTGGGTTCAAGTGTGGACAAGCTGTGGACAAGACACTGTACCCCTGACCCTTGGTGCCTCAAAGAGGCAGCCTGTCAACAAAGAATTTCCCCAAGGGAATTACAGAGAACTATAAAATCGAGTTGCTGTTTAGTGTCAGTACAGTTCACCTCTCTCTGGAGAGCAAGGCTGTCCACTTGGGCCTTAGTGGCTATCCTCATCCTGTGGAGCTCCTCCTGAATAACAGCCAGTCCTTTCCCAACATTTGTGGTCACTCTCTGGTACTCTTCAGTCTCCTCAGCAGTCCTAACAACACATGCAGGTCATTAAAATACTACCAATGTAGGCACATGAGTTACTAAATTAGACAGGATTAACAGCCGACATTGTTGTCTTATACAAGTGTAATAACACACACAACCTCTTAAACCATTTTAAAACTCATACATCAATACTCAACAATCCAATATAATCATCACTGATCAAATATCATCTAAGACTGAAGGACTGTGCTACGTTGACTAAGGTCGGCTAGCAGAGACTGTACTTTAGTATAACCTTACACCTAAAATAACCTGACATCACAGCAACCAATGAGGACTTACCTCTGCCGGAACACCGGTACGGTATAGGCTGGTTCTGCCATAGCCTCTGTGGCCTGGGCCTGCACCTTGGTCTCCGACTTAGAGCTGGATTTCCTGTTGCAGGAAGAGTCCATAATTATATAATGGACAATAAATTAAAATCCCACCATAAACAACTTCTGGTTTTAGTTTTGCAAAAGCAGACACTGGGATAAAATATCCTAATGCTCACCTGAGGTTTTCCTGAAACTTAAGGTTCAAACTAACAAAGGTCTACTAGTCTGTTAATGCCTAGTGTCAGTGTTCACTATAAATGGGCAGAATATGGTCCAGAGCTACTCTACTATCAACCTTTAGATTGATTTTATTGTAGTTTGTCAACTGAGGCTGCTGCTGGAGACAAATGTCTCCGGCAACTTTACTTTGTCAACATAATGCAAACCCATAATATTGAGTAACTATTCTATAACATCATTATCACCTTACAGATGAATATTTGCATGGGTCAGCAGACAAATATATTATAATTTTTTTTTTTTAATAAATGAATATAGTAGATCGAATTGACAAAAAATCTACACATTCTGTTTAAAAGCTAATCAAAAATTCACCCATCCATATTTTCTTCTTAGTTTAATCTAATGAGAAACACAGTCAGCAAAGATTTCAGACCGGCAGCCTAATATGTAGGTCAGGTTCAGGAGAGTGGTATGGTACTCTGACATAAGATGTGACTACATGGCAACATGGCAGCCTGCTACAGGATGACCCAGTGATCACAACTCACTCACGAGAGACTTGAGGCAGCTTTAGGTTCCACTGCAGCCTCCAACTTGTATGTCAACTTCAGCAAAAAGCATAACTACAGAGTGCTAATCGGCAGAGCTAAGTAAAAAGCAGCCGTTTCTAAAAGCACTTTGGCATCATAGTCAAGTTCATCGTTGTCAGTTATGGCCTCTGCAACAAAACTGACCAAACGGCCGAAGCTGCAGAAGCAACAGCACCTTCTGTTTGTTCTCTAGTGTACTATTACTACTTTCTTGTACTTGGATCAGGCATGGTAAAATATTTCCTGAGTGTATTTACTAATAATTGTTTTAAATCTCAAGTTGTCATGTTCCAGATGAGAAACAACACACTGAAGAGGTCGATCCAACAGGCTTACATGTAAAAGTTACGTTTAGTTACTGTAACATCACATCAGTCGCTACGGCAGTTGATTTTAGATTATTGTTCTTTTCTTTAAAGCCAAACTGAGACACTTTAGACTTTCTACATTATTTGGCAGTAAGAAATAGGAAATAGTCGCGTTGACCTGTTGGCTCAGTAAAGGCGTAAATCCAAACACTAAGGGACTCGAGCAAACAATCTAACAATATTAACAGTTTTGAAGACAAGCAAATGACCAGCTAGGATGCAGGCACATCAACAGCAGGAAGACCAGCACCACCTGTCAGATACTTCAGACCCCCCCATCCCTCCACCCTCTGCAGCAGCTCTATGCATCTCAACCTGGCAAAGTGGCATTCAAAGCAGCGGGTGAACTCCACCTTCATACCTTTCCGTCTGCTGCTTGGTAACATGTTTAGTGTGACGATAAGCATAATCAGTTTTGACTTGGCTCTCATACTTCTTATACCAAGGTTTGACTTTGGAAGCCATGGCAGGAACACTTCAAGGAGACCTGGCCAAGAGCACCAGGGGGAGGGGGAGACCAAACATGTGTTAGCCGTGTCAGTACAAGTCTTCCCTTCACCATTACTGTTCCTGCAGCCATTGTGCAGTCTCTAGATCATAGTTACCGTATTAGATGTTGTAATAAATAAAAACAGGGTTAAAAAATACTGAAAACAAACTATCACATTCATACCTTAGTGTCTAACATTAATTTCAGTATATATATTTATATTATAAAGAAATGGCAGCTGCTGAAACATATTCAAGGAACAGACAAACATCATGTGGACATATTTATCTCACAGGAAGACAAGTTAATAGTCCAGTGTTTAGGAGTCATCAGCACAGTTCCTACATAGAGAAGTGCTCAGCACTACAAGTGTTTCACCTTACAACCCAACAGAACTCAGCTATGAATAGCTTGCAGCAGTCTGCTTGTTCCATGACTGGAGAAATGAAGGGAACAGAGTCATTACTAGCAGTGCACAGACTTCACTCTATTTAATTGAAACCATTATGCAGGAAATTGAACCAATCAGACTGCTCATGGTCTCGAATTGAACTAAACCTTAAAGCAGTAATCAAATCCACTCTGCCTCAGTCTAATTATGTTTCCATTCAGTGTAATCAGTTATTTCAGCAAAAAGATAATTTTCACCTAGTCTACAAATTAGGAAAAGAGTGTCAGCAAGCTCTTAATGCCCTGGTATGTAAGGAAGTACTGCCCAGAGAGATTACAACAGCCGCTGTTTCCCACACAGGAGGCAGATTATCTACAGTCATTTATTATAGCACAGTGTTTCACTTATCTCCTGTTTGACAGCAGATGCCTTTTCTTCCTATTCTAATTTAGCATTTGCACAACACTTCTCTTCAATAAAATAATAAATAAAAGAAAAATTTTAACAATAATGACTTCGAATATTATGTAAAGTGACTTACCCAAAGAGATTAAAACAGCGCAAAGCGGTGGCAGACCAGCCTGATGCCGCTCGGGAAGCACTTGCTGATGGTTACAAAAATATTACCCTCTCACAGGAGGAATGCTGTCCCCCTTCCACCCCATGTATGGAGGCACTTAAGACTATATATAGCATTTAACCCCCAAATTTTGCTCCCATTCTGCATTTTTCAGATGAAGAGTGTGCATCCAATCTGCAAACGTATTAAAGTATTTCAAGGTATGTTTTAAATTTAGGGATTTTTTAGACTTTTGCTGAAAAATTGAAAGGAATTTAAAATGTCGGTATAACACCTATGAAAGTTGAATTTCTAAAATGAAACACAGTTTCCCACAGAACGTTCAGTGTTAAAATGACACATTGACAGAAACAAACATCTCACGTTTAGATATAAATATAAATCTATCTATGAATCTATCTAAGAAACTTTTTTTAATAATTTGATGGCAGTTCCCAACACTTAAAACCTTTTGAGACCTTTTTAGGTTTCTCCAGACGGCCTCTCCTCCTTGGCCCAACACTTGTGGGCAACAGTCAGACTATTTATAACTCCTCTGATACAGTGACACCCTCAATTACTGTACAAGAGACCCTGCAGCTATTTATATTCACATGAATATATTTAAAATGTAAGTGACTTAAGATGCATGGAAGAAACTCACATGAAGTAGTGTTAATGAAATTCACGGTATAGGTGTGTCAGAAAACATCACAGCAGGTGGCCTTCAGTTTATTATGTTCTGGTGTCAACATGTGGCTTCCTGTTCTTTTTTAAAAGCCACCAGCCTCCAACATTTACAGTATCCTCTTACTAAAATGCATAACCTCATTACTTCCTACATACAAATCAGTATTACATGCCCTTATCATAGTTCCCAAGTGTAGGATTAAGAAGATTCTGATTTTGGCGACTCCCAGTGGTTGTTTTAAGAAAGACAGGCAGACGATAGCTGATATCTTCTGATATCACAAGTGGCCGAAGGAGGACACACAGGGTTCGCTGTGACCAGGGCAAAAATAAAAAGTTTCATTCTTATGTATTTATAAATTTACACTAGACCACCAGAAGCGGTTTCTGAAGAACGGATACAATTTTAAAAATGAGATAAGTTCAAAACTGATTTAGTGACTTGAACTAATGCAAACATAAAAATGACTCACCTAGGCTTGATGTGTGACCATCTGGATCCACTGGATAATTTGCCTTCATACATTTATTTACCACCCATCCTGTTAATAAAAAATACAGTTTGTTTACAATTAAGCCACATATGTTATATAAAACAGTGTTAACACATTCTGCATTTAAACAAACGATAAAACATATCCAGTATAAGTTTTACATATGAAGATTACATATAAGAACTTTATGATTATTGGATGCTGCAGTTTGTGTTGGTGTATTTCATTATATAAACAGGTGCTTCTGCTCTTTAACCTGTATTTACTGATTTAAATGCAGTAGTTCTTGCTTCCAGTAATGCAGTGTAACAGTAACACATCAACAAAGCCATGGTGTTAAAGCTAAATGTAGGAATAATAAGCCAAAAAAAGACATAAAACTTGAATTCACACATCATTTGTGTGTGAAGAATCAGCAGAACCACATTCTATGTTGGTGTTAGTCACTGTTAGATGCTGCCACCTGGTGTATATTCATTTGAAGTGGTATTTTCTCTATTTTAAGCCATGGAGATCAATATGTTTTATTAGGATATAAACATTTTAGATCTAAAACACGGAGCAGCATGGTTAAAATGTGGAAATAAAATCAATTGCCTTTTTTTTTACAGTGTTAATTACTAGTTACTTAGGTTTAGATTCTTAAACTTTATAAACTAATAAAATGTTGACGTGTCATTTATAAATTAACACTGTCACTACATAAAGTGGTTACACTCAGCTCCACCTTAACCCACTGCCGTTTCTGTTCCACAGTCTGAAGGTAACATCACATTTTTATCATCACTTGTCAGAGTAATCTTGACCAGACTCTATGTTATCAAAATCATCAAATTCTACTTTGTTAAAATACGCTATTTTCCTAGTGGAGTCGTGAATTTAGAGCTTCTACTGCAGTACTTTTACTTGAGTAGAAAAAAATTAAGCGTACTCCCACTTGCAGCTAGTTTTTTTCTAGGCAAATACTCACACTTTTACTTGAGTCTTGAGGTTGTACACTTAAAACCCTGTGCACATAACTTAACACTGTGTCCATGACATGATACAAGTGGGGTTAAGTGACAACTTGTTGTTTATCATTTGGTTGAACTTGCACTTGAGCGGAACGTGGACCGCTCTGAACCTCAGTGTAATTAAAGACAGTTGGTTTGTCCTTTGACCTATGTAAAATGTTTTAGGACAGAAACTCACTCACACAAAATGCATAAAAAAATATGAAAACTACAATAAGTTAAGAAGAAGCAGACCTTCACTAAAAGACTAAAAACACTTAACTGGATATCTGCTTAACATCATAGCCCTCGCCTCTGTGGACTCTCAAAATAAACCATCAAAAAGTATATTTTTATTGCCACTGGAAAAATGATTTTAATATTTCTCTTTGTTTTATATGAGCCCTGTATTTATACCACTTGACATGTACAGTAACAGTGTGTGTTTGTAGATCTGTTGGATTCCAGTCTGCATTCCTCTCTCTAGCCCCAGTAAGCAGCAGCTTGTTTATACTGGGAATAAAAGAGATTACTGGAGCATGTTAATGTGTTGAGCAGAAAGTTTGAGAGGCCTCATTCACTTCTAACTACAGACTTTAACAGACTGTGTGACTGCAAACCGCTTCTGAAGTGTGCATCTATTTTTTTTGTTGTTGTTTGATGTTTTTTTCATATTTTGTTTGATCTTGTTTTTTTTTCATCATATTGTACATTTTGTGAAATGCTTTTACCATATTTTCATTGCAACCATGTGATTCAAGCTCTCCTGATAAATTCCAGTCCTGGTCCAAGTCACAGCAGTATGTCAGAATGAAGAGGCTCATTGGGTTCATTCCTCAGTTCACTGAAGACACAGTTTACAGAAACTATCATACGAGAAGTGGCACGATTTTCTGTGCAAGTTTGTTGCATTTCTTCTTTATTTTTCTTGAATAAACGTGTACTTGATTGCATTCATCATCAACATCAAACAACCTCATTGGTG
>OMLM01007666.1:0-23223 GCA_900302695.1 Helostoma temminkii | reverse complement strand
GTTTTATAGTATTAGGTACACAGGTAGGAATAGAAAGTTGCCAGCTAACATATTTGGATATTTATGTTGATATGATATTTATGCTCCAAAGGTTGCGTTAATTAAACGACTAAAACAAGCTTTAATCGGAGTCAGTGTGTGCCATCTATAGTCTCCGGATCTCTGAGGCTCTAGATATCAGTGACACATTTTAAGCAGTTACATGCTGTGTTGCTGTGATAGGGGAGAGTATTTCAGGAGATAAACCTTCACAAGCCTCTTTATCTGACTGTAGTATTTGCAGAGCTGTGAGGTGATGGTCCTTCAGCCTGTTGCTGATGCTGTGTGTGATGCAGCAGGAAGAGACATGATGACATCACCGTGTGGCTGCCCTGCCCCTCTGCACGTCCACCCCTGACTGCCGGGCAACGTGTGGGACGTGCCGGTCGGAGGACGTCTTTGGCTCTCTGTGCAGCTGGGAGGAGAGTGGGAGAGTTATCATACAGATGCAGCTTCCTCCTTTCTCTTCCCCACCCCCCTGCTGCTAAAGGGAGAAGCCCCCTTTCCTCTCACATACCCCTCCCCTCCTTCCTATCTTTCACATCACCACCTCAGCCAATCAAAAACCTTCAATGGGGGAAGGGCGAAGCAGAACCACCATTCCCGTGCAGAGCTGCTCCATCTCTCCTGGGCTAACAGGGTGCTACCGGCTCAGAGGGAGGAGACACAGTCAAACCCAGCCTCTGTGTGTATTTGTGTGTCTAAGAGTGTGTGCGTGCGTGTGTGTGTGTGTGCCTGTCGCAGACTAGCAGGCACAGCTACTGCTGTACTCTTGTTTCACAAGACTTTTTCCTTTCAACCTTGCAGTGCCACAGTGCTCAGCTGAGGCCTCACTCGTCCTCCACTACAGGATAAAGAGGGATCAGCGTGGGGGGACAGGAAAGAACGGACGTCAGCCTTCCTCTCCCTCCTTCTTTACTCTCTCAACACCTTGTAGTCGCTGATAGCTCCTGGTGGACGTGCAGGCAGGATGATAGCTGCTCAGCTTCTGGCCTACTACTTCACCGAGCTGAAGGATGATCAACTCAAAAAGGTCAGTAAAAGCAGCTTAGAATTGCCAACATTAGTGCTTTTGTGCACAAGTGGAGTGTCATGTGTAATGTGACAGCAGCCGAGTGAACAACCAAGGACACTAGTTAACATTAGCTGCCAGGATTAGATGTCAGCATTAACCTGTGTGGTGTGTCAGGCTGGGAGAGGAGGATGCGGCATTTGGAAATTAGGAGAGGAGGAGGAGGCCACGACGCACTCTAATTTGGATTTGATTCTATTTTAAAATATCCAAGGTTTAGTAGTGTTTGACATTAATGTCCTTGAGAGGGGCTGTGGTCAGTGATGGTGCTGATGTGCTGCAGAGAGACTCTCACTGTCGAGTGCTTCCTGGGTGTGGGTTTCCAAGGCATCCAAAGCAGACAGGTGTCTGCGAGGGGCTGCTGGGAAAAGTCGTGAGCTCTATAATCCGGTCTGCTTTCTACACTCCTTCTTTCTTACTGCTTCTATTTCACCTCCTCTCTGTTTACTCGATTATTTTTGTTTTACCTCTGGCAAGGACAAAATAAAACTCATTAGCAGAGCACAGATGTTGCCACCAGTGAAATCTGAGCCTGATCGCAGCCTCTGTCCGGAAACCGAACACGGGGTCAGAAGAAATTAGCCACTGTGTGGGATGGAAGACCGGCGAGATATTCCCCGGGGGGGAGTCAGATGAAGGGGGAGTCGTAGATCCATGATGTCACGCATGATGTCACAGTGCAGGATTTGCATGTGCACGTCTCTGCTGACGTAAAAACACAAGGCTGGTGCATTCAACACCATGTTAAGAACTTTAGCAGTAGCTACAATGATATTCAATAGGTTACAGAAGTAAAAAAATAAAATAAAAAATTGCACAAAAAAAAATTGCATGAAAAAAAAATTTGCACGAGTGGGTTCATCTATGGAAACCTTTCTGAACAAACAACCAGAACTTCAGTGGATTCAAGGGTTCCCAAAGAAAACAATAGTGCCAAGCTAAATTTAGAGGAGATGAACACACACAGCCATACTTTACACAAACAGAAAATTCCCATGTGATGTACCGGTGTAGCCACAACTAGCACGGCGCCTTAGGACTGAATATGTAACTCACTGTTGGCACCGTATAGCTTCAGTTAAATGTCTGAACAAGCTGATGCTGAGCGTCTGTGAGGCTGTTTTAGTAGCAATTTAAATAAATGTATAGTGGGATTGTGACGTGCTGTGTCCAAAAGGATGATGGAACTTCCCAACCACACTATAGTGAATAGTTTGGTAACAGTACATTAGCCTTTCTGAGGGGCTAATACAGTATAGATTTCTGAACTGTGGTGTATCCCAATCCAACTGGCAAGAGCACTCAGCTTATGTAACAGAGAAAATCCCCCCTGAACAAAAATTCAATTAAACAGATCCATGGGATCCATGAAACTGTAATTTAAGTGTGAATGGCTACAGGGTAACAGCTAGAATTGGGTCCAGCACCCCCCTGACCCACTACACATCAAGTGGCTCAGATAAAGGATGGAAACTACTAAACTTCACTAAGTAGATATTTTGCACAAACTGAATATTATGCAGTGCACAGCCACTGCTGACGCTCAATCATGTTTAGAGTATCTCCACCTTGTGCTGCACTTTACTGTTACTACAGCTCTAATGATTCAAAGGGTTGGCGTGCCCCGGTTCAGAAACTCTTCCATGAAATGTGCGTCAGATGGGGTGAATCAATCCATTGATTCTGCAGCCACTGCTCAGTCTCAGTACTCCATCTCCCAACATGCCTTGCCTGCTATTAGTAAGGTTAAATAATGACCGAGAAGGAGTCAAATAATCCTAAACTGATTTTTTGTACATCATGGTGGATGACACGTGGTTGTGAGTTTGTGACCATTAATGTTGCATTAAATGTCAGTCATGTCACTGTTATTATTTGTGGTTTATTAGACATTACAGGCTCATTTAACTGTTACTGTTATACATTTATGTTGCGTGAATAATAGGAAGATTTCCAACTGCACCTCATTCTCTGGATTCATATTTAAATTCCTTAAATGTTTTATAATATTTAGGCATGTTTTGTTTTTGTCTGTTCTTTAGATTGACAAGTACCTGTACTCCATGCGCTTCTCGGACGAGACGCTGAAGGACATCATGAACCGGTTCCGCAGGGAGATGGAGAACGGGCTGCACGGTGACACCAACCCCACCGCGACCGTCAAGATGCTGCCCACCTTCGTCAGGTCTATCCCTGATGGATCAGGTACAGTGTTATTTACAGTAACACTTTTGCCATTTACAGCATATTATTACTGTTAATATGCTAAAGCACATTCTTATAAATCCTGATGTTGCTGTTTTAAAAATGTGCTGATGTTATAATCGTCTGGCCTGTTGTGACATAAGCCTCTTTGTGCTCTGGATTTGGACTCAGTAGATGACTTTGTGTCAGCACGGAGGCAAAACTGATCACACAGTGAATTCATCTGAAAACAAGTTTTATCGATTTGAATTTGATGGGAGACAATTTAACAATCACTGGGCTTATAATGACTGAGTTAGATGCTGCTGAACCATTATAATATTATAAACTTGTTGGTTCATTATATCTGCAAAATGTAACTATTAACTAAATGTAACTAACTAACTAACTCAAGTGTAGTGAAAGTAACATAAAATGAAAATACCCCAACAAGTACAAAGGGATAAAATATACTTACACTACAAGTCAAACGTTTAGACACATATCAAATCAGAGGTGGTTAGTAACTAAGTACATTTACTCAAGTACTGTACTTAAGTATAGTTTTACCATACTTGTACTCAGCTGTAGTATTTCCATGTTATGTTACTTTTATTCCACCAAAAATAAGGAGAAAATATTGTACTTTTACTTTATAACATGTGTTTTACAACATTAGTTACTAGTTACATTTTGTAGCTTCAGATTTTTCTAAAGATTTTATAAATTAATAAAATACTGATGTATCAGTTATGGATTAATGCTGACACTACACAAGTTTGATACTGCTGTATCAAATTTAACACTGTTTAAAATACATGTTTTTTTTAGTGTAGTGCTTTTATTTTTGTACTTTAAATAAAATACAGATCATGTACTTCAGCATTTTTACATCTGTACTTTTACTTGAGTAGAGAAATTAAAAGGGTTTTAGGCAAGAGTACTGAGTCTGTGTACTTTATACACCTCTGATAGAAATTACCATGTTTTTAAAGCTGATTTTATATAACTGACCAGCAAATCAGTACCAACCTTTGACTAGTAGTGTACTTTGATAGTAATCCTACAGGAATCATATTACTGATGCATATGTGGCATTAATACAGTGGTAATTTTACTAGTGTGTAAATATTCTTTGACAAAGCAGGACGATTTGACCTAGTAAGTCTCCTTCAAAACCAAACCACCATTTAGAAGCCTAATCTGAACAGCTTCTAAAAATCACATCAGTCCAAGTAGAGCGGTTATCTGAACAAACACAGTGCGGCTCGTGCTTGTTAGTAAACAGTGCCTGTTCACAAAAATAACATCAAGTGCCTCTGAGGCTCGCTGAGGCCCGAACAAGGCCGCAGAGGGGGACTCTGTCTCCCGCCCTCTTTCACATTATAAATAGTCTCCGATTATTATACAAACCAAGTCGGAAGGGATCAAGCAAAGAGCAGAGTTGAATATGAAAGTGAGATTAGCCAGGCAGGACACACACACAAATAAGAATAAAGCTCACTTTTCTTCACCTCTAACTTGTACTGTAGTTAACCTAATCCCTCAGGGCAGAGTTTCTGTGTCACAGGAAAATGAGTAAATTAAATCATGTGTAAGCTCTAATGATGCCAGCTCAGAGAAGTCCTTACTCTGTAACAAGATTAGATTCAGATTCTCCTGCCACAGCTTCACAAATCCAGCTGAAATCCCATGAGTTTTATTTCCGTTCTTTAACATCAGCTGAAACTCCACTGACCCATCGTGGTTGAGTGTTGCTGAATTCTGTGTCTGTGGTGATGTAAACTCAATCAAGTATGTGGAAAACATGTATCTCAGGGTCCACATATGAGCTTTGGTTTGATTTAGCAGATGTAGTGTTTATCTGTGTCAACTTTATGTGAAAGTATGGTCACCTGCTAACAGTGGAAATGCTCCAGAAGCTCTCCAAAAACAGCTAGAAGGCATCGAGTTCATAAGCTTCTAGCTCAGCTTTACATCTTTGTAAATGCAAAATGAATAAGTTTAACTCAGAGACATTTAATGCGTAGGATCCGCCACCTACAAGCAAAACTCCACTAAACGGCATGTTAGATGAAGTTTTCCGCAAATTAATATTTACAAACTAGTTTTAATAACTGCAACACTGGGTGAAATCTGGTCACATTATAATTTGAGAGAACGAACATATTCTGTTCTCCACAGTGACAGTGAAAAAGTACACATTATGCCAGACTTAATCTGGCTTCCTGTGGCACAGAAAGCAAGGCTTTGTGGATAGCTTGATTGTTCAAATGTGCCTGTTCACCAAACTTGAACCCTGGTAAAAAACAAAAAAACAAATAGAGTCAGTGATTGTTTTGGGATCTAAATGAACAATGTGACCACACCTGCAGCTGCTTCTACTTTGTCTGACTCTGGATTATGGATCCTAAATCTCCTGAAAACAGAGTAAAACTACAGATTGCTGGTTTGTCCGTTTAATCATACTTAGCTCTTGTGCAACTGAGTTTTGAAGCTTCTGTTTTGTCCGGAATATTTTTTAAGGAGCCGACAGGATTTGGAATAAACGTAACTAATAAATGCAACAGCTCTGACACAGATGAGGCACCGAGCTATTAGTGGTTAACATAGACACATGCTCTGCAGCACATCAGTGACCCTTCTATATGTCAAGGTTGTTCAGGTCTCATTCCAGTCGGGTCAAGGATATAAACAGTGAAGCCAGCAGACACTAGTCATGGCGGCACTAAGTGAAGAACATTGTTTTGTCGGAGGCAGGATATTTACAGTAACTGAAAGGTCATAGGTAACATATGATTCCAGCAACACATTTAGTCCCTCTCTGCTCTTTTAATGCAAGTCCCTCTGGATGATCTACTGCACTAACAGACCTACTGCATCAGAAACTGAACTATATTTCTATATTTGCTTAAGAACTATTAATATTTTTGAGCCTATTATGACTTGTGGCTTTTAAATGAAGCTCAAGCCTTTAACAGCAAAAATCACTGTTAACGTGAAATAAAACTGATTCTGATATTGTCTGTGAAGGTTCTCAGTCATCCAGGTCATGGTTATCACAAAGGTTCTGTTAAATATGGACTTATTTCTTGGTTCTTGAAGACGTTTTGTCTTCCATCCAGAAGCCTCATCAGTTCTGACTGACTGGCTGGAGTTGCAGGCAGATAACCACTGTGGAGTCAGGGTTTATTAGTTCTTCCCTGTGTGCTGTGGACCTTCATGTCTGATCTTCCTGTCTCTCTCTGCTCACTTTTTCTTTTGTTTTTTATTTGCAGAAAACAAATAGAAGTGCATCCTGATGTTAGGTCATTTAGTTTGTATATGTTCTAAAATTTCTTTTTTCACAAATTTGACTTTCTGAAGGGTTCTGTGCTTGTGTTATTGACACGTAGTAGCATGTAGTTCAGTTGGTAGAGCAGTCACCTGCCTACCCCAGGGTTAGTGGTTTGATTCCACTACATGACACCAGTTTTGAAGTACTAGAGAGGCATTACAGTAAATATTAAAATGTAGAGCATGACTGTTGTTAGCTGGAAATATTTCCAAAAATAGCTAATGCTGGTTTGACAACATGTTTGCATTTGGCTCCAGGGTTTTGATACCTGCAGGGCAAATCTAACCCAGCAATAAAAATATCTAGTGTGTCGCTCCATCATTACTAAGCACATTTATGTGTATTCACTTGAGATGAAATGATGAGATGCAGTCAAACCACAACCAAACCATAACTAACCTCCCTGTTTACACAAAAACATTCGCTTCACACGGTAACTTTGGCTCTTCTTCCATATTTTCCTACTCCTCTGTTACCAGTTAAACATCTGTAGAACCGTAGCGTATTGCAGGCGTAAACTAGCCAAATAGTCCAAAACTTAGGCAACTGTATATTACTTCAAATTCCCAAATTCATTTTTACTCACTGAATTAAGGAAAATTCATAAACATAAACCCTTTTGAAGTCGCTGATATTCTTACATTTATATAGTAATAGCCACACAAATCATGTTTTTGTTTATTTCAGTAGAACTCAGTTGTCACCTTTTAAATCTTTCTCTGACATTTGCTGGTGTTCTCATTCTTACAGAAAAGGGAGACTTCATTGCTCTCGACCTTGGGGGGTCAAATTTTCGGATTCTGCGTGTTAAGGTAACACAGGACAAGAAGCAGCCGGTCCAGATGGAGAGCCAAGTGTATGATACCCCTGATGACATCATCCATGGGAGTGGGACACAGGTAAACACAAATACCGTAAAGTAATGGACACAACACATTTTGGCAGTGACACAAATTTTGTATTTTGTAAACTCTGCTGCTAGATTTTTAAATATTTTTGCTTGTGTATACTGAAAAATTATATGCATCTTACACCTTTACAGGCAAAACTAGATTAAATTTGTAAATCTATATTTCTAGTGTTGACCCTTCCATATGACGGATGCAGTTCACTCTGCTGCTGGATATCAGCCTCTGACTGATGGTGATCCTTTCTTGTCCTATCAGGGCTCAAGGTTGATGACAGTTTCTGGCATTTTGCTTGAAATTTGTGTCAATTCCAAAACATTTAGCCACGACTGCATAGACCTTTATGTCCTCAGTTACATTAATACTTTTGCTGTACTTTGTTACATATCACGTATGAAATGAGAGGAAATGTCGCTTTGTACCTTTATTATTAGACATTACAGACCTAATCAAGTCGTTTGATAATTTTTCGCTAGTTTCAATCTTTTCAGTCAGTTTATTCACTTTGGCAGTAGCTGAAATTGTGTATCCGACAAGTTTGGAAATGTCTACAATGTCCTCAAACACTGCATTACCCAGGTCAGATTGTTTCCACTCAAAATACTCTGTGTTTGTGGTTGCTCTCTGTGCAGAGCTTAGTAGTATTTAAGGTCAGGTCGAGGATCAATGAGTGTAAAATGACCTTCCCAGTAACACAGAATAACGAGAGTGACGCCAGAACGGACGCTGACACACACACACAAACCTGTAGAGAACAGCTGGCGGACGTATTGTAACATGATAATCAAAACATGAGCAACTGTCTGAGGCAGTGCGACTGGTTCAGAGCATGACTTACAAAGACTGAACAAGACAGATGCTGTTTAATGAAACGCCGAAGGGACAGCTGGCCAAAAATGTAACATGATATATGAACAGGTTTGTTAACAAAGAGGTTTACTTGCATTGTGAGTGATTTTGTAAAGCAGAACATTTTTGACAGCTTCCATTACAGTGAAGTATATACTTTCTCTAAGCAGTGATGCTTTCAGAATAAGAGTATACAGTAAAAATATCAGATTGTTTACTTCATGTTATGAGTGTCTGCATTGCTACTTATTAAGCATCCATGTCTAGACGTGTGAAACTGTTACTAAGCAACCAGCTGGCACATCTGGTGCGTCACATATTAGCCGTTCTTTCTGAAACTCTCTTCCTGATGAGGGATTTAACTGAAGCTTTAACATGCCTCGGTCAAGGCTATATGTTTTAGAATTAAATACCAACTTAAGTCCTGATGGTTTTTAGATGAAGCTTAAGTAATTTAGGTCAGTTGTGTAGAACTGTGAGGTCATAAATGTGTAGTATAGGTGATCGGTTAAGGGTTTAAAGTAAATACATTTTTAATTAGCGTTTGTTAATATGATGTTGGTCAAATCTTTTGTTTCTTCTTTGTTTGTTGTACAACTCTGTCTCCTAAAAATAGCAATTGCAATTTGTTTTTTTGCAGGGAACAAAATCACAGGATGGATTATGTTCTTATGCAGTGTATTTTTTGAATGAATGAAGCTCTGAATTTATTATTTATTATCAATCCAGGTGTTTGGGGCATATGGCTCGCGTAGAAAGTTTGACTCCACAGCTCAATGTGTGGTTAGGTTTGGGAAGAAATTTGGTTAATGTTAGACAAAGGCAACAAAAAAATAAGATCATAGTCTTTCTCTAACCATAACCAAGTACTTAGAGTCTCTTAACATCACCACAAAAAACTAACAATGCTATAGTCACAAACTGGAATGGAAAACCCATTTAGGCTATGCATCAATAAATCCCCTTTATGCTAATAGAAACAATCAGGTTTCAATTAGGTTCCTCCTAAAAAGTTGCAGCTTAGTTGTATATAAACATAATTTTTAGGACACAGAGTTGTGATATTCTGTAGTTTTAAATCCTCTTCTCTGTCTGCAGCTCTTTGACCATGTCGCAGAGTGCCTGGGTGACTTCATGGAGAAGCAAAAAATCAAGGATAAAAAGCTTCCTGTGGGATTTACCTTCTCCTTCCCCTGTGCTCAAACCAAACTGGATGAGGTAAACACCTAAACCAACTTCCAGATTATTACAGATACTGAATTATTTCTTAAATTAATAAACTTCTTAAATATGGTTTTCTATATCGGATGTAACTGCGTGAAACATGAAATTACATTAAGATGGCTTCAAACTTCAAAAACGCATGGCCGGTCTTTTCAAAATGCTCACGTAACACGTTTTGTTTCATAGGCGGTCTTAGTGACATGGACAAAGAAGTTTAAAGCCAGTGGTGTTGAAGGCATGGACGTTGTGAAGCTTCTGAACAGGGCCATTAAGAAACGAGGGGTGAGGTTTCTTCATTTAAATTGTTAATTTTCATCATGCTTTTGTTGTAATGCGGTGACATTGTTCAGTCCACTTTACAAAGACACCTTTCACTATGGTGGAGTAGAGGTGGGAGAGACAAAACTCTGACTGTACTGATTTTGGCTTGACTGGAACATAATCTCCTTTTATCAGGACTACCAGGCAGACATCATGGCAGTGGTGAATGACACAGTTGGCACCATGATGACCTGTGGATTTGACGATCAGCGCTGTGAAGTTGGCATCATCATAGGTATAAACACACTAACTAATATGTTTTGAAGAAAAGCAAGAGGGCAAATAAATAGGTAAAATATACTGCGATGAAAAAAAAATAAATCTGCGGCTCTGTGCTACTATATAACTATATATCATAAGTCCATTACAGTACCATGAACACAGTTGTACATGTGGGGGCGCCAAAGTCACTACAACCTCAACCCATAATTATGACAATGCACTGTGTCTCCTGATCTCTACAGAGGAAATGTTATTTAGGATAGGAGTCACGAGAATTTGCTAATTTTCAGGAACGGGAACAAATGCCTCCTACATGGAAGAAATGCGTCACATCGACCTGGTGGAGGGAGACGAAGGCCGCATGTGCATCAACACTGAGTGGGGTGCCTTTGGGGATGATGGGTCCCTGGAGGACATTCGCACAGAGTTTGACAGAGAAATCGACAGGGGTTCCCTCAATCCGGGAAAACAGCTGTAAGTTTTTTCGACATGAGCATTTGCTTTTTGTTTTTGTGAGAGATTCTGCATGCAGTAATAGCCTTATCTAATAACCTGAGGATTCCCTTAATTCTACTGCAACTCTTTAAATTAAATGACCAATGCAGACTTTTTGAATGACACATCTTTTGAAAATGGTGCCATTTGATCAGGTTTGAAAAGATGGCCAGTGGGATGTACATGGGAGAGCTGGTCCGACTCATCCTGGTGAAGATGGCTAAAGAGGGCCTGTTATTTGAGGGAAGGATAACTCCTGAGCTCCTGACGCGAGGAAAGATTGAGACGAAACATGTATCCGCCATTGAAAAGTGAGTGAGGATAATGACCCACAGTAAATCAAGTATTATAAAATGTGTGAAATACAGTATGATGTGCATGACCTGAACCCTGTTTGCAGAACCCTTTCAAACTAAAGCATAATTTTAAAATCCACTCAACGTGTGAATATGTGAATTCTAAGTAAAGAAATATGCAGATTCATTGCTTTTCAGGAATATCATAAATGAAATGCCTGATACTAATTTTTAATTTAACAATTTTTAATCTTAGGACTAAGGAAGGGTTGAAGAAATGTATGGAAATCCTGACGAGGCTCGGGGTTGAGCCTTCAGATGAAGACTGCCTGGCTGTGCAGCATGTGTGCACTATTGTATCTTTCCGCTCAGCAAATCTAATTTCTGCAACATTGGGAGCTATCCTCTGCCGCCTAAAGGAAAACAAAGGAGTTGCACGCCTCCGCACAACTGTGGGCATCGATGGGTCTCTCTACAAGATGCACCCACAGTGAGTACTCGTTAAGACAAGAACTAAAGGGACAAAAAGTAAGATCAACCAGTGTTAAACACTACAATACAGTGTCTTCATGTTGGCTTTTATGTTCCCCTTACAACTACAGAGCTTAGGAATCATATCAAGGCAGCAGCCAGCTGAAATAAACCCTGCACATAAATTCCCCTTAGAAATGTAGAGGATGCAAACCAGACATTTAGTGGTGGGAAAGTTCAGATTCCTGTTCAGTATTACATGAAACAACAAATCTAAATGGCATCTACTGATTTTTATTTAGGTTGAAAAATGTTAAAATACCGTATTTCCTATAATGATTTACTGATGAGGCTGAGTGACTGATCAAGGCTTTATATACATCACCCAGCCATGTTTAATGATGCTGGCATTTACATTCAATAAAAAGTTACATAAATCATTGTATAATCAAGTGGCAGAGCCATAATCTGAACTAGTTATTCAGTGGAAAGATAATTGTGAACGTATGAAATATCATTCCCAAGTCCCAAATACTACACAGTATCTTGCAATGTCCACTTCCAAAGAACAAAGATTTTGTTACACATCTCTCATTAGCATTTCTGCTGCTCTCTGAACAGATACGCTCGCCGTCTACACAAGACAGTGCGTCGCTTGGTACCAGACTCAGATGTCCGCTTCCTGCTGTCTGAGAGTGGGAGTGCGAAAGGCGCAGCCATGGTGACAGCAGTGGCCTACCGTTTAACGGAGCAGGCACGACAGATTCAGCAGACGTTGGCAGAGTTCCGGCTCAGCAAATCCCAGCTGCTGGAGGTGAAAAAACGCATGAGGATAGAGATCGAAAGAGGCCTCAAGAAGGAAACTCACAAGGAAGCCACAGTTAAAATGTTGCCCACCTTTGTCCGAAGCACACCAGATGGTTCTGGTGAGTAAAAAGAGACATAAGTGCAGATAGGTGGGCTCAGCAGAAAAGTTTGTTTCCTCTTTCAAACTAAAAAGCCCAGATATTTCCTATAGTTGTATAATAAATCAGGAATTTCTTTACATTTTCTAACTATCTGCAAAAACTGATTAAGTCAATTTTTATTTATATCATCAGCAACAAAATACATAAGGAAACAAGCCAAAATATTATTATCATGTCATGACTGATTACAAGTTGCCATTAGAGTTTTTAGAAGTTGGCAAACTAACAATCATCACTCAAAGTTACTAAAAACGGCATGCTAGCTGTGATTAGAGACAACACTGTTTAAAAAGCTCATCAGGTTTGCTGAACTGCAGGAATCCAGACTGACATCAGTAAAACAACAGGTTCCACAAAACGGGCTTATCAGTAGAAAGCAAATATTTTACATCTCACTATTAATAGTGAGATCAACTTAAAATAGTTGGGTCAGCTTAAAATGTTTAATTCTATGCAGCATCATGGTTAGGTGAACTTAAAATGTTTCCTTTCAACTGACATAACTATTGAATTTATTGTTTATGTTTCAAGTTTTTGCACTGTTAAGTCTGTTTGTTTACTTGACATGTTCCTAGCATAGCAAAAATGATCAGACATGGCCAGCACATGAGTTGGGTTCTTCTAAATTATTTTTAAAAGATCAGCAAGCGTATCTTCAATTATCAGGTTAAATAACCATTCTCATTAAAAATGGCAAAGAAGGTATTTATATCAAACTACAGACATGGAGTTTTCAAAAGAAGTCAAGAGAAAAAGTAATCTTAAAGATTATCAAGGAACGTATCAGATCAGCATTCAGTGGTGATGGATCAAGTTCAGTTCCTTCTCATGCTAACAAGACCTTTGTTGTGAAACAGAGAATGGAGATTTCCTCGCTTTGGACCTTGGAGGGACAAACTTCCGTGTACTTCTGGTAAAGATTCGCAGCGGGAAGAGGCGATCAGTGGAGATGCATAACAAGATCTATGCTATTCCTATAGAAGTAATGCAGGGCACCGGAGAAGAGGTATGCACTTTCTTTTTCTTTATCTAAATGTGTCCTTATTGCTGTTTAACTTAAGTAGAGAAGCCACAGTAAAAGACGTGAAGGATGACAGAGTTACAGGTTCTCTGGTAATAAAACAGCAAGCTGAACCACTCGATTAGCAGAGAAACCTGGTTTCTGAGTAGCCTGATTACTTAAGGGCATGTAAACACAGTCCATATCTCCTCACAATACAAACTAAACCCATGTCTCTTTGCAGCTTTTTGACCACATTGTGCACTGTATCTCTGACTTCCTGGACTACATGGGAATGAAGAGCGCACGACTGCCACTTGGTTTCACCTTCTCTTTCCCCTGCCATCAGACAAGCCTGGACGCAGTATGTTCTCTACTAATGACGCAAAAAATTAAATGCTTTTGCTAAAGAAATAATAAAAAATAAACAGATGACACTACTTACAAACAATGCAATTTACCTAGCATGACCAAGAGTTGACAGTTTAGCTGGAAAGCTGCTCTAAACTCTTCCAATCATTCATTTCTGTATGATACAGACTCTTTATTCTAACATTAGATATTTCTCAGCAAGTGTTGTGTCTCTGTAGGGTATCCTCGTAACCTGGACCAAAGGTTTCAAAGCTACAGACTGCGAAGGAGAAGATGTGGTGGAGCTTCTTCGGGAAGCGATTAAGAGGAAAGAGGTAAGTGGATACAGAAAATATACGATTCAATCAAAACACAGACACCAGATTGACTTCTGACTGCTGGTTTTATTAAGCACTAGCACAGGTTTTCTTTTCAGAATGGGCTGTGAAGAACTTTGCCTCCTATATTAAGATAAATGCAGACTTGGGTCTATGTGCAGCTCAGACTGTTTTCTCATGCTGCTTTTAAAAACTCCACAAACAGTCTAGCCGACAGACTCTTTAACACCTGGTTCAAAAAGCCTCTGTAGCGGTGTCTTTAATGTGATTATATAGTTTCAAAGCTCAAGTTCTTCAACATGAAGTCATTTGTTTACTTGCTGTATTTTTTCTACTGAGCAATACTGTATAGTAAAGACACACAAAGCTTTTTGAACAGAAACACTGCAGGAAAAAGGAAAACAAAATGTAAATAATGCGCACTCTTCAGACGCACATTGTACTAGTGAACCATTGTACATCCCTCGGCTACTTCCTGGCATACAGACACCTTTGTACTGAACTCCAGTTGTGCAGTTTCAGCATAAAAACACTTAACCCCTCCCGTATTGTGTAAACCTCTTATTGCTCTTATTGCACATGCATTACTGCCATACAATTGTTGATTACAAATAAACTACTTTATTATTGATTACTGCATTATTTTTGTACCCAGCAAGTTTTATTTATTTATATATGAGATCACCTTTGAGACTCCTGTATTGATTTTACTCTTTTAGATGGAGAATCCAGTAAGTATTATGTGAAAGTAAATCGTTAACCTGCAGGTAAAGCTGTGTAAGACTGGAGCAGCGTGTGCTTATTGTTGTAATAGCATGTCTTAACACCTGGAAAGCCTATATTCAGACACTGTGGGGGAGTGTGTCTTTCTGTGCCTGCAGTGCGGGGTCATATTTAAAGTCAGAGTTACAAAACAAACGATCTTTGGTATTTTGTGTGTTTGTCAAAGCTGCTGAGTTTTGCAGCTCTCTGAAACAGCTTGTGTATTTTATTGTATAGTCTGTCTAGGAGTGTGGGTGAACTGCATGGTGTTCAGCGTGGCCTTTTAAAAGTTGCTATGGCTCATATTAATCCCTGTGTCAACAAATTCGCCTCTGCTTTAGTGTTTAGTGAAATCTTGAAAATAAAAGTAACAGCATTAGCAAAATCTTTGATGAGGATTTAGCTTTGGCATAAGTAAAGATAAATACTTTACCCTATAGGGAAACATAAGGCAACATAATTTAAGTATGACAGTTACATATGTTAAATGTGCATTGATGAAACAGATCCTATGCATTTATTTACTGGGATATAATAAGTTCTCGTTGCAGCTTGTCTGTAATTTTATGGTAGTTGAGACACAGGCTAATTTTCCTTCTGTTGTTTGTTCTGTAGGAGTTTGAGCTCGATGTTGTCGCCATTGTGAATGACACAGTTGGGACAATGATGACCTGTGCATATGAAGAACCCTCCTGTGAGGTTGGACTGATTGCAGGTGAGTTTAATTTAATTATGATATAAAGTAATTTAATCTGTAAATCGGGTGTGGAAAAATATATATTTGGTGAGCACATTTTATGATATACAAAAGGTTATATTGTGCAGTGCTAGTAATCTATAGCACACAGTACTACAGTATTGTAAATACAAATTCACAGCTACAAAGGTATTGGATTTGTATGTTTAAACACAGAAATGAGATACGGTTCAAGTTATTTATGAGCTGTGGCTATGTCTCTCCTCAGGGACGGGCAGCAACGCCTGCTACATGGAGGAAATGAGGAACATTGAGATAGTGGAGGGAAATGAGGGCCGTATGTGTGTCAACATGGAGTGGGGTGCATTCGGAGACAACGGCTGCCTGGATGACATCAGGACAAAATACGACCAGGCCGTGGATGAGAACTCACTCAACGAAGGAAAACAAAGGTAAAGAAGCCGCTAATATTAAAGCAGGTGAACATCTGACGCACCTATACTGACCATGTCAAACATCTAGAATGAATCACGAAGCAAAATTAACTTAATTCTATACGAACTTGCATTAAAAATCATCAACTGCTCATTGCTGTGAAAACAAGGGTTTCTTCAACATGTGCTTTGTCACCTCCAGCTAATATACATTTTATTTTTCCTGTATTAAATCAGGTATGAGAAGATGTGCAGTGGCATGTACCTGGGAGAGATCGTCAGGCAGATTTTGATTGATCTGACCAAGCGTGGCTTCCTATTCCGGGGCCAAATCTCAGAGACACTGAAGACCAGGGGCATCTTCGAGACAAAGTTCCTGTCACAGATAGAGAGGTGAGTGAATCACTTTTACTGCTGGTGATTCATCTGATTCCACTGATGTAGAGAGGCTGCTTGTCTAGACACAGATGAAGCAGTACTGTGACTGTTACAAACAGGTTCAGGTTGATTTTCAAACCATACTGGAATCAGATGAAACAGTTGCCTGAAAACCACCTCAGCGAAAAGTGAATTTAAAAACCTGAAATACCAGATGGAGTCTGTGGTACATAATGATATATAAATATCTGACATACGTCTGTTCATATACAACCTGTGACTTGGAGGAAAACTGCATGACAGCAGCATTGTTCATAGAAAAGTAGCATCTAGTGGGGTAACACACCTAGACATTAGAGAAGGAGTATCAACTGGAGTTTATACACTGTTTAAGCCTACCTTAGCCTTCGGGAACAGCTGTGAGGTATCCAGTGACTCTCCTGCTGTTGGCTGACCCCTGACACGCTCTACCCCCGCCCCTCTTGTTCCACAGTGATCGTCTGGCGCTGCTGCAGGTCAGGGCGATTCTGCAGCAGCTGGGGCTCGACAGCACCTGTGATGACAGTATTATCGTCAAGGAGGTGTGTGGCACCGTGTCCCGCCGCGCGGCTCAGATCTGCGGAGCCGGAATGGCTGCTGTGGTGGACAAGATCCGTGAGAACAGAGGACTGGACCACCTGGACGTTACCGTGGGCGTGGACGGCACACTTTACAAGCTGCACCCACAGTAAGACGCCGGATAAGAACACAATGGAGGGCGTGTTTGGGGCGGCAAGAGGCTCATTCATTCAAAAACACTACAGTCCATCTTGAATTTCATCATGATGCATTTCACACAACTATTTAAATACTTAAATAGTTTTTATTTTGACACCTGATGAGCTGGAGCAGACAGATGTTTGCCTGGTCCAGCTCATCAGATGTCAAGATTTGGTGCTGCTTTGTGCATAATACACTACAGGTCAAAGGTTTGGACACACAATCACCATGTTTTTCATGAAAAGATACGTTTCAATCTGGGATACCATCATTAAAAAGTGGTTTTCTAATGATCGGTTTTCCTTTTAAGTTGATTTAGCAAACAAAACATGGAAAAAATACATTGGATGACAATAGTAATGTTTACTGATTATAAGCCACTGTTCGATTATGTAAATATTCTTTTAAAAGCGGCAGGTTCCAGCTACAGTGGTCATTAACAGTATTAATGTCGTCACTGTATTCCTGGTCAATTTGAAGTTATAAAATCAACCGTTGAAAAAAAATGTATTTTCTATGTGAAACCTTTAACTGGTTCAATTCAATTGAATTTTATTCATACAACACTAAACCACAACTGAGTCATCTCAAGGCACCTTACATTAAGGTCAGAACCTTATAAAGTTATTTAGGCAGAGCCCAACAAATTTCCCATGAGCAACACTGGAGAGAGCTCTCCAGCAGAACCAATCTCATGGTGGGCGGCCATCTGCCTCGATCGGTTGGGTTGAGTGAAAAGTGTAAAGATAAAAGAAGAGAAGACAAGAGAAACGGACAGCAGAACAGAAACAATTACAAGAGAGCAGCAGCTTCTTAGTGAGACCTGTAAGGAGGATAGAAAGACAGAGAAGCACAAAGACTTAAACAGAAAAATGTGAACAACATGAACTGGTCAGCAGGACTACGTGAGTTACACTGGAGATACTGGGTATACTCATAGAGACTGGAACCCAACCCACCAACCAGGGGTTGATAACAGGTAGAACTATGCCACCAATTAAAAGTTAGGGCTTATAAATGTGTTTTAGATTTAAACGGGGGGTGTGGTAGGAAAAGGCTCTGCCGACTGCATTGTGAGAGCAGAAGACCGTTAGTGTGTAATTGTAGACGGAATATTTTTTTGAGTGTAGGTTGAACAAAACATTCAATTAAAAGATCAATATTTTATGACCTAAACAGTTCAGCAGAAAAGCTGAAAAATACCAGACAGACAAATCAATAATGAAAATAATCTCCACTTTCAGCCACAAATTTTCTTGGCAGCGGTAAAAGAGTGGGTTACTAAGAGGAAACTAAGAAGCTACTTAAATTCAATAAACACAGAAATCAGATTCTTTTTTGTGTACAAAAGTTTCAACTCAAGTGAAATAATTTACTTTCATTTTCATTTGCCAGATTCTTCTCTCAGATTGTTTCCATAGACACATTGTGACCCACACACGACCACACATAAGCTGTGCCATAAATGTAGATAATTCTCGCACTTGAAGTGTAGCACATGAGGACACAAAAGGACACCAAATCAAAAATGTACTTCAGCACGCCGCCATCTTTTTTTTACTGGCAGGAAAAGTTGTGCTGTTATAATAAAGGAAATTAATATAATAAAAACCGATGCATTGTCCAAAAACATGTTTCACTCAACCAACCTCCAAAACAATGAGTTTGTTTGATATGATCTTCATGAAATGAGATATTTTCTGATTATCCTTTTAGCAGTCCTATTCTTTGTGAGGGATTCGCCACCTTTCACAGAAACCAGGGAACATTTGGTCTTTAAAATCGATCAATACTGTTAATCTGAGGGCTAATGAGGAACTGTCTCCAAGCAGGACTACTGACTTAGCTGTAAAATCCAGAGGGACTCTTATCAGTTCATCCTCAGTTACCCAAATAAACTCAAAGTGCTAAATGCATTTTGATTCACCCTGCTGTTCTCACCACTTGTAAACTTGCAGTCAGTGAACGTCTAAATTCTTTGATTTCAGCTGGGAACTGCCTCCTAACCACAGCTTCCTGTTTTTTTAATCCTCCCACAGCTTCTCTAGGATCTTCCTGCAGACGGTGAAGGAACTCGCCCCCAAATGTGATGTCAACTTCCTGTTATCCGAGGACGGGAGCGGTAAGGGGGCCGCCCTCATCACTGCCGTGGGCTGCCGTCAGAGGGAGCTGGACGCACAGCAGCACTGAGGAGCTCCACCACGTTTGTCCTCGAGAACTACCTGCTGCTCTGTTGTGACCTTCACCCACCGCACAGCCCAACTCCATGCCCACTTGGCAGCCGTGACTCCACCTAGGCCCCACCTGGCCCCCCTCACAGCCAGAGAGAGACATGCTGCATTCAAAGGAAATGAAAACTGAATACTTAAATATTTATTTACACTGCACCACAGGTTTTATTATTTCCGAGTTTGTACATTCTGATCAGTAGTTTATCAACAACCCGATGAATCTAAACTACTTAGGTGTGCAATATTTGTGTATTGCTAATTTTATTTTTATATGGAGCCAAATATATAATTGTATTTATATAGCTGACGCCACTTTGGATCCCAGAGGTCACTAGGATTTTGCACCATAGACACAAGAAAATGTCTGCACTTTTTATACGAGTGTTACAAAGGCAGCATTTCAATGTAACATCCAGATGAAGGACATCCTTCTCACTGAATGATGAAACTCCCTTCTACAAGCTCCGCTGGTTCACAAAACCCGTTCCAAAAGGGCTCGCTGCAAAGGGTTGAATGCAAGAGTCACGGCTGTTAAAATCATCCTCATTTTATGTGCAACATGCTCACGCGGTGTGCTAGGCTACTAACCCCCTTTTGTGTAATTGTCATTGTAATTTCCAGATTAAAGTATTCCAGCATCACTGTACCATTTACTCCTCGAGAGCGAAGGAGGTAGAAAAGGCCCTAACGGAAGTGTTAATGTATCCTGTGTATTTGTGAACTACAACTTCTTTTAGTGTTGTGATGAATCCCAGTTTTACTCACTGTACGTGTAAAGAATAAATGTTTATTGGGCCCCAAGAAAAGAGTGGCTAACGTGAGCGCTTTTGTGTGCATTTGTGGCTGAGTGTCTGTGTGTCCTGCTGTAACTATCTGTAGCTTTCAATGTCCAAAGCTCTGTGGAGACTGCATGCCTTACATTAAGACAAAGGAGAGAACTGAATCATTTACCTTTTTATTTTTTACATCAACATAGATTTGTGATCGACACAGTGAAAAGTGAATTCATTAAATTATATTTTGTCGTGGAGTAAAACCTGGTGTCTTTTTCTTAAAACTATCAGGCAGCGGCAGAGGCATGCTTCAACTTGTAATACCACATGTGGAATTCTACAATGTGCAGACATGTAAAATAAGGAAAATGTGGGGGCACCTGTCAGATACAAAGGAAGACAGAAATACAATAAAAACACTAGCATTAGCTCAGGATTAATAGTAATCCTGGATAAATATCTGTTTTAGTGTGGAAAAGTAGTTAAGACTGGTTTATTTTAAAGGATACTGTGAAATAGTATTAGCATCAAGATACGTTAACATATCTTTTTATAAAATATGATTATAACAGCATGAACCTTGAGACTAAACCTATTCAAACCTTTTTGTTTATTCTGTACGTTTAAATTGTACAGAATGGCGACAGGGCCGACTGTACGCCCAAGGTTGTATCTTCAGACTTCTTGTTTGATCCATCTGCATTTCCAAAACCCATAAATATCCCCTTTACTGTCATAGATCTGGAAGACACCCTGTGAATTTAACAAGCACAACCAACACAATTGAAGCTGTGAGCGTGTTTGTGCTGTTTCAGTTTGAAAAATACACAAATTCTCATTAAGTTATGAAGAAGTTACGTTTTCCTCCTCAGACGCGCCGATACTAAACTAAACTTAATTTCTATTTATACAAAATGTCATACTTGTACCTCACTAAAGCTCGACGTTTAATAAGGATGATGGGAATAGGGCGCAGAGGTCTCACACATTCCTCATCTATACAGCATTATACCTTCTTATACTCACTTTCATGCTTGAGAGTGAGACGCTGACCTCGCTGTGCTGAGCTCTGAATTCACCAGACCTGCTGCTAACGTCACTGAAGACTATCCACCCAGAGCAAGGCTACAGCACAGAGAGAATAACTCCCTGAGCAAATGCTCTTTCATACGCCCATACACCCTACAGCATATGCAAGGTGCAACCACAGCCGAGGCATCAGCAGTCCCACATATGTGTTGATTCTTTAACATCAGCAAATCGATAAATCTGTCGACAACTGTTTGACTACGGTTTAGTGTGAAAGTCTTTGTTATACAGTGGATATTTCTGTGGCCGTGCTGCTGGAGCCATGAGTCTGTATGCCAAAGGTTAATATACAAACTGTATTCAAATGTATAGACTCACAGTATATGTTCCTTCCTGTGTGTGGGTGTGTACAGGCGTGTTAGCACGCATTTGTATGCATTCATGTCTCTGTGTGTGTGTGTGTGTGTGTGTGTGTGTGTATGATATATAGGTTGGTGTGCAGGTTATTTGTCCTACTTTGTGCAGACTGTGCATCAGTGCTTTTATGAGAGAGAAGTAGGCTGCTGCATGTAGTTTTACCACTATAGATGGATTAGCTGGTGTTCAGCAGGAGAAACTCCACATCCCTTTCTGTGTGTGTGTGTGTGAGAGAGTGTGTATGTGTGTGTGTGTGAGAGAGAGAGTCAGTCTGACTGTGTGTGTGTGTTTCCAGCTCTCACCAGGTTGGGTGCGTTGCACTGAGGGCTTCCTGCTGCATCCATCTGCCTGAAACTAACAAGCTCCGAACTGTCAGTGCAGGTATGTAGTCACGATTTAAAAACCACACACTGACACAAACTGCAAACTACTTGACCGCAACGTTAACGCGCTCCGTGTAGAAAAGGGTGGTAGCCCGTTAGCTGGCATGCTAACTTCACTAGTTGTGTCCAACAGAATCTGCGCTAGCTAGCTAGCTAGTTAACTAGCCAGGTTAGCACTGCGCTGGAGCGTGGAGGGAGCGCATATAGCTCATTTTATGTGACGCTAGACACGCTGCCAGTTGCCCTTCGACATCAAACAATTTATGTTTGTGTTCTAGCTGATGACCGAGCTCTGTTTGCATTTATAAATCGGCCTATTTCGTGCACATTTCCGTGCAAGAGTTGAGCGGCTAATGTCAACAGCTAACGCTAGCTAGCGCTAGCTCGCCACCGTTTAACCTGTTCGCTTGTTCCTGGCGCTAACGCAGCCTGGTCACTAACCTGCTCCCTGCACCCACACCTAACCAGGTGCTTTAATGCTCCACTCTGGACCAGCTCGCTCTCCACTCGCATGTTCTGCACATCTAACAGTTAAATAGTGTTTTGCGGTACCGGACACCCACTGTGCAGAAAAGACGAACTGACCCGAGGAGCTGCTGGGCTCGCACGTGCTGTCATTTGTCCAAAACAGGTGTTCCAGACGGTGCACGCGACCTTACCTGGTGATTAATCAGTTTTCACATCTGCACGCAACAGCTGCGTGACTGGGCTTCACCGCGAAACAAACCCTGCGCACACATGATGGGTTCATTGTTTGTTTTTGTAGATATTAATTAGACAAAATGTCCAGAAATGGTTAAAAAAATAACAACAACATATATTTAATTTGCATCTCTCAAGGTGACACTTCAGAGCCTGTGATTGGTTCTCTGTGCGCGGCAGTCCAGACCTAAAGATGCTCATGCAGTCAAACAAAGAAAACTAGAGAAACAGGGAGTGTTTGCATCTGTGCTTCTTAAATAAATGATTTCCTGAAGTTCATGCAGACCGATTGATCATTTCAGCACTAATACATTTAACAGTACACACACATACATATAAATAAATATATTCCAACAGGTTTTTAACAGGCAGCGAAGCTGACGTCTCTCCCTCTCAGGACAACAGCTCCGCTCACGCTCAGACTACAGCAGAGCAGCAGTTCGAAAGCTTTCATCAGACTCATGACTGTTTGAAGGGACGCGGCCCCACCGTGGCCCATGCACTGTACCCATTTCCCTCCCTGTCCTCCTTATCCCTCAAGCTGACGCAGAACCCCAGACACCTGCCCCCCCTCCCCCACCCT
>OMLM01007665.1:212540-227100 GCA_900302695.1 Helostoma temminkii | reverse complement strand
GTTCAGCTGAGTTATTTTCTGTTGTAACACTAATAGAGGAGACCTGTGTAAACATTTTTAATAAAAAAAGTTTTGAGACCTTTTTACGCTTGATGACATAATGAACATGTCATTGTTCATACCTGGACAAACCATATTCGAAGAAAATAATACGGGCTGGTTTCTGCATGCTTAAGCAAAATACAATGATGCTGCCATGTGTGTGGTCTGCTGGTTGCAGTGTCCATTCCAGTCATGCTGTTGGGAATTTCAATTTGTAACAATGAATCATGACAAGTCTGAGTCCCTCCACAGCCCCACTACCCTGCTGCCAAAACCATGTGTATTATTATTATTTTACTCTGTGAAAACCAAAACCACACGTCGCTGCCTTGCACCGTTTATTTTCCCTACTTGAAGCACAGCACTGAATATACAGTTAGGTCCAGAAATATTTGGGCAGTGACTAGTTTTTATGATTTAGTTTTAATACACCACCACACTAGACTGGAAATAAAACTGCCAAGATGTGATTGAAGTGTAGATTTTCAACTTTATTTTAAGAGGTCTCACAGAAGTATGGCATTTATTACAATACAGCAGTAAGCAGAGGGCCTCCATCTACACTTCGATCACATGATTGTTTTATTTGAAATTTTCTGTGGTGGTGTATAAAGGAAAAATCATAAAAACTGTTGCCCAAATACATCTGGACCTAACTGTTTCAAATGTGTTCTATAAATAATTTTGCCATTTTTACTTGTTTTATTTAGTTTTGATCATGATCCTCATATAGTTTGTGGACCTTCTGTGGAAGAAACATCTGCTGCTAACTAAAGAAATGAGAATCCTCTGTGTGTTAGCGTGTTCATTTCACTTCCAATCTCTGTCAATAAACCAGACAGAACCACATCAGACACCAACTTCTCTTCCAGGTAACATAGCCTACACTAACTACATGTTTTGTCCTGCTGTGCTCTTCCACCACCTTTTCGTACATTTGGTTTTCTCCCAGCTCCTCCTGGCTCCTAGATTTATACATCACGTCAGAAGGACACAAACCGAAGAGATACCACTGATAACAATACTTTACGCATCCACTGGTTCCAATTATAAATGTCTGATTGTGTATTAAGCATTTACACAAGTGCTTTTAGTTTACAACTCTTCCCATAATTCAACGTGAAAGAAATTTTTAATGACACATAGGACGCATTAATGCAGTTTTACAGTTCTACCAAAAACAATGATAGTCAATATGAGTGAAGGATTTTTTAAAAATCACCAGTTATAAGGAAATTTTGTCTGTAACAGCTCCTCACTGTCCTACCAGTGCAGCTGATAGATGGATGAACCAACTTAAAACCTTTTCAGGCATTTGCTAAAATTCAAACCTGTTCATTTTGACTATGAGATCCTTGGTGAGGTTATCAGTGTTTGCCACTGATGGTTCTGACTGAAATAGAAAAGTCTAACAGTAGTTTAAAGATGCAAAACCATGACGGCATTTAAATATACAGGGTGGGTGAAAAGTAACTAGGCATTAAAAACTGGTAATAAAATCCCCGTTTCTAATAAAAATGTATTCAAACTAATTGCACATGTACTTTATTACATTGGAAAATGATAGCAAATCTTTAAATTTCAATGTGGGCACTCCTCCCCCAGGGACTGAAAGCACAGTCAGGAAGTCATTTGGAATATTGCTGAGAACTTCCTGAATCCTCCGAAGTGTGAGGTTTATGAAATCCTATTTACTGTGGTCTATTTAGACACTGTTAACATCATGACTCCAGAGATGCTAGTTCTAGTTCTACAGGCAATTTGTAATGCCTAGTTACTTTTCCACCAGCCTGTAGATACATAACTGATGCTACTGCCTTTTGCAAAAGAAAAAAAAAAAAAAAATCAACACATTTTTTTTGTAAATTAAATGCAAACTATTTTAATATTTTCTCATGTTTTTGGTGGAAACTGAATTCAGTGCTTCCCAAGACCCACAGATGGTATTTAGATTTTTGAAACTTCAGTCTGAAAACTAAACTTTAGTAAATAATAAAAAAAAGAGGCTACAACCAAAGCCAATTATACCTAAAAGGAGATAGTTTAAATCCTTGTTTGAACTGAGCCAGACACCACAGTAAGGAGTATCTCCTTTATTTAACGAGCCTGGGGTTATTTTCTTCTGCGTTTTATGCTGAAGGAAGCTCATCAACATGCTGTATGCAACACAGCTGTACACATGACAAACTGTATGAGTGGTGCTGATATCAGTAGTTTATTGTATGTTAAAGTCCAACACATTCAAAATGGAAAGGAAAAAACTAATAAAAGATTCTCCACCTGCAATAGCTTTGTACTAGCAACAAGTAAAGGGTAAACACAGTAAAATTAAGATGGCAGCCAACTGTTTACCACACCTGCTAAAGCCAAAAGGGTACTTCTATATCCACTCAAAAAAGACTGGAATGGTTTCACAATGAGGATCCACTCTTTCAACCACAGGAAAATAAATTAACAGCTTTTCTTCTTTTCTTTGTTTTGCATTTGAGGATCCTTCTGAGGTGGGAAAAGGTATAGTTGGCGATAACCTCGGTCAAAAATTTGTATCCAAGTGTAACTTTAATATTCACAAATTTTTCAACCACCGCTATGATGTAAAAAGCACAAGATTGGCTTGTAAGCATGATGGCTCATCTTCACTGACTACTGCAACAAAAAGTACAATTGCAGTCAAGTGCCTATGTTGAGTAATTACCTGACATCCATTTAGGACAGAGGCACCCATGAGAACTACTGTTTTTTTTCTCTAACACCGGGTCAAAGGCTAATGGTAACAAATTAAGATTCTCTGTATTGAAAACTACCGTTACATCTGAAAATATTTAATCTCAACTAGAGTGGCCGAGCATCACTGTGGAAAACTATATTAAACCAAATCTGTTCGTCAAATTGTTTTGACTGATAGAGCAAACATTTCGCGCTAAGAGGAAGAGCACTAATATTCTTCTTTTGCCATTGCCAGATGAGAAATTTGGAGAGGCTGCGTTCAAACCGACAGATTGTCCCGAAAATGTTGGAAATAGTGCAATACCACCAGACAAGGAAGACCTCATTAGTATATTTGTCCAGAAAATGCTACATCAAACACTTCCCATTTCAGTGCAAGATAAACAAAAACAAACAATAACATTTTGTGTCATGTTTTCCTTTCCAGCTGAAACCAAAGGTCTTCCCTCCCTACTGAATGGTAAAAACAAAATATTCTAGTGGACAAGGAGCATCTGACGGGTATGGTATTCAGATTAGACTAGCCCAGAATGTAAAAATAAATCAATAAGCACAATGAATAACCAGCATATGAAAATACAAATGCATAAACAGCTAGAAAAGTGAGCACAATTATTTGCTTGTCTGTAGGCTGGAGATAGGGCCAGCCCACCCACACAGATCATTACAAAATAGTTGCTGAGAAAAGAACAGTCTGACTTGTGAGTCCAGGAATTAACCCGAGTGCTGCCATGAGTCGCAGAAACTATGGTCAGACTGAAACAAGCATCACATGTTAAACACACTGCGAGACATTTACCGTTTCCAAAATGCAAACCTTATTTCACTGAAATAATGGTGGTGTGGAGCTACGTCTTCTTAAACCAAGAACCAAGCGTTTCACTGTTACCATTTTTTAATGTACCTTATTGTGGGAGTAGTTCTTCAGATGCACCTCTAATTATTTAACATCAAACAGAACTGGAGGCACCTGTTGTCTCTACAAAACCCAGGACAGACAATACAAAACAAATGTACAAAACTCACAGCAGATCATCTTAGGTAGTGAAACAGTATGGAAAAATAAAATGCACCTGAAAAGGAAAAAAAGAAAAAAAAAAAATTCTTGTGAATACTGAATGTTTTTTCTTAAACCACTCCCAGTACACAACAGTTCTAGTTCAAAACGAGCAGCAGTCTGTATATTAAGAGGCAGCGTGCCCTGAACTGCTTTAGTAAGACTGGAAAAGGTGAAATAGAAGGCACCATCATGCTTTTATCAAGTTGAGAGAAATGAAAATATACACATAAAACCAAACATACAGTAAACTATGATTTTTGCGGTACATTTAATCTGTAACTCCGCACTTAAGATGGGAAGGGAAGGAAGAGGGAGGGAGGTGTCGTCCATCCCAGTTTAACGGTCTAGCTGGTAGGGAAAAACATGAAGAAACAAAAACTTGGAATCGAAAGAAAAAGAGCGAGCCGCCACCATTACCACCACTCTTCTATTGTTCAGCTTTGTTTCTTGTTTATCCTTTGTCCCCACACTCGTTTAGAGAAAGTCCAGGATTTGAGATTTTTTTCTTTATGTTTGGTTTATAAACGAGGAAAAATATAATGTAGATTTACTTGTCATCTTGTCCATCCAGCAGAAATTGAACCGTGGTTTAGGGTCAAAAGTGAAAAGTACATTGGCCACGGCAGATGGGCTGTGAGCGAGGCCTGCCCCGGTAAGTCGTATCGCTTTGAGACAAAACAGGTCTCTCCAGCTGCGTTCCGAGCATGGATGTCAATGTAACATGACAAAAGTACCCATTAGTGCATATTGATGAGTACATTATGCAATTTTGAAGCAGTGGTCTCTCAAAAGGAAAAAAGTAAAAGGCAAGCTTTTCCTTTGGAATTGCACAAATTTTGCATCTCACTCTTTTCCAACAGTAACGGGCAGAAAATACCATATAAAATGTGCAATAGAGGAATTTCGTGAAGCAGCGCCCCAGTTAAGTCAAGGCATATAATCTCTTTTCCAAATGATGGGCTGTATTACCGTAGTTAAAAGTCTTATCAGTCCCTCCTAATGTGGCAGATTACTCCTGGTTGGTTTGCCTTTTTTCACGAATTTACAAATTAAAGTTTGTGAATTCTTGAGATACCCGAAAAGGATGCTCAGCTCACAACTAACAAGCAACATTTTTTGTTTGCTTATCTTGTTTTGTCTATTTCACAAACAAATGGTTGACAGGCTGTGTCACATTCCAAAGCAAAGAGGGAACAAAAAATACAAAATAAACAAAAAACAAATATATACGTTTATACATGAAGATTTCTTTTTGTTAACGAGAACAGCTGAAGATGAAGAACACGATACTACTTCCACACTGCAGGTGGTGCTGTTCTCAGCGGCGTTGGGTCGTGAAGCGACTCTCTCCTTGGCCACCAGAGCCTCTTCCTGAGCCCATGCCAGGTTTGGGGGCCATGCCCCCTCGAGATGGTGGTCCCCTCCCATCACGTTCGCGCATCATTCCACTTCCTGCGACGCCTCGCGAACCTCCAGGGCCCCGGTCGTTACGCCTCATGTCCCGGCGTTCATCTCCACCGCGGGTCTCTCGTTCACGCACCGCCCTCGTCTTCTTCTCCTCCACATTCAGACGCACTTCGCCTCGAAACATGATAGGCTGCAGAGAGACAAGCAGAGGTCACTACTGGAGAAACAAGGGCCAAATACTTCCCCACCAATTTCACAACCCATGTCATTCACTGGTTTGTTCATCTGTCCCTAGCCCTGCTGTGTCACTCTGGTATGACCTGACAAATTTCCTGTCCATGCCAGTGAAACAGTTTAAGGTCTAAGTTTTCAGAGCAACAGTTACCTCCCCTAATTTATCTAAATGACATCAGTCCCGTATGCAAGAAGTGGGGCCCATGCTGGAGGATGTTGATAAAGAAAAGTTGACTGACTCAGCATGTGCCAAAATGTGCTGCTGGCACCATTTGTTAATGAAATACATGCAGATTTGCATTAGTATGGTTACAGATTAACTTGCCATGAAATATAAAATAGTCTCACCACAATAATTTGAGACTGATAAACTCATTTCTGTCTTTGGGAAAAGACGATTAAATTGCAACAGCGTTCTAAAATTGTGTAACTGGACAATTATTAACTGCTGTGCATTGTTTTGTCAGTCTTACGACCAAAAACAGCCTCAGACAAAACTCTGAAATTTAGGTTGACTGTCTCTCAGTGTAACTGCTGCTACGACCTACATCTACTAACCAACACAAACTTGCTCAACTTCTTTCACAGAACAATCCAGGAATGCATATTTGTAGCCATTCAAAAAGGTAGTCCAGGAGGCGTTAGGTGCACAGAGAAACACTGAGCCAATTCTACTTTGAGAAAGTCTGAGAAAACTGGCTTTCCAGGAACAATAAACTCCTAATTCAAATATGTATTTTCTAACCTGCATGCATATCAACACAGCTCCAGGGATAACCTGATAATGACCTAAGATACTGTTTAACAGCCTGGTTATATGAAGATGGTACAATATAACACAAACTGATCAAAAAGGTTTTACATGAATCATAGCAATATTCCACCAAACCACCACCAAATGAATGAAAGTGGCTATGAAATGCTGATACATGCCCCTTCTACCTTGGCCCCCAGGATTCTCTGCACGGGATCAGAGTCATCAAAGACCACAAATCCAAAGTTGGGCAGCTTCCCACCAACGCCCTTGGTGTTGATCCTCAGCTCCACCACATTTCCATATGCTGCAAGAAGAAAAAGACATCACGTAATTAAATAAACTCTTAATTCCCTCAAACACAGCTTTGACAAACTATTGTTTTCTGAGAAAACATACTCATGAAGAACTCTTTGAGCTCGCTCTCATCAATATCATGTGGCAGGTTGCCAACAAAAAGCTGATGGCTGTCGGGGTATCGGACAATCCGCCTGCTGTCCATGTCACCAGATTCAGCATCTCCCCTGCCACCTGCCCAGGCCAGAAAAACACATCAGCTAACAGTGAAATGAAAGGGAATCAATATCATCATCATAATCAGGAAAGTGAAACTTTCAAAGAAGACGATGAATAATGTGGTCACTGATGATCAGTTTTATATATGATGGTATTTACAGACGTACCTTTGTTAACAAAACTCAAATGTGGTTTTCCCGTTTGTGACTCTGAAGATGCAACACCATCTGAAAGTGAAAGTTTTGTGCAAAGGTTAGGAAAAGACCAGATTAACAATTCTACAAAGTAATGATAGAAAAGGTGATAAAATCTCATTCTGTCAGGGACTGCTAGAATTACCAGGTCTGGGACCCCGCTGAGTGAAGGCCGGTCTGTCGCGGGTGCGCTGATCTCTGGGCCGAAGAGGCGCTGTCTGTGTCTCCGGCTTGGCTTCAGCTCTGGGCTATATGAATTAGAGGGTCACATTAACCTTACATCACTATTATCACAGATTTACAGTCGCTCCAGAGGATCAGAAAAGGTTAGTCCGAGTTAAATGTTGGCGCTTATAAGCTTTATAAGAACCTATTTTGACTCTTTATTTAGGAGCAATTGTACTGCTCTGTGCTCTTTAAGAAATTTATGCTTTTTAAAAACGACACCACCTGTAAGAAAAGCATCCCTGTCTGTTACACATGTCCACTCTATTTTCCTTATTTAGGGCTTTGAGATTCTCTGCTACCTCAAATATGCAACCAGTAATACACACACACACACACACACACATATATACATACACACACCAATCGTCATGTGACTTATATTACACAAATGTCATATCCAATGGCAGTTGGTTACCTGTGAGCTTGGAGCTTTGACAACATGGGGTGAGATTCCAGAGGATGTGACTGTGCCAGTAGGAGGCAGGTTCTTACTGGTCACTGAGGCCCAAGAGAAGGTCTATGGGAAATGGCATAATGGTTTGTCAGGGATGCAACAATAACTGCACAATTTTAGATTCACAAAGACTCTAAACTCACGCCAGTGTGGCTCTTGATAATTGTAGCTCCATTAAAAGTAAACCATATAAAGACATCACCTTAGGAGGCTCCTGGGTGTTTGGTGGGGACTCCACGGGGAGCGGTGAAGGTGCCTTCTCCTCCATCTCTTCCAGAACCTTCTCTTCTGCTTCAGGCTTTACCTCCTCTACTTTGGGTTCCGGTTCTGGTTCAGGCTCTGGTTCAGGAGCTGGCTCCTCCATGGGCTCCTCAACACCATTGCTGCAGAGCACAAATCATTCTGTCACTTCCAGGAGTAAACCAAGGCAAACCCACTGATGCAAGACCGAGAGAACAAAAAAGGAAACATTTCAATATATTATCAAGATTTTGTGTAGATTCTGACATACGTGACAGGGTGAGGTTCATAATAGGTGGTGCTGTTGGGACTTTCTTGAAGTGGCTCAGGGGATGGCTGCCTTTCCTCTGGCTCCTCTTCAACCTCCTCCTCCGATTCTAAGCAAACAAATCAAACATGCATATGGACCCATTAATGCACCCACTCTTTCAACCACTAACTACAAACAAAAAATACACCAAATAAAAACAAGGTCTGTATGGGATATTCACGACAATCTTACCCTCATCAAGCTCAGCTTCAGAATCTCCAAAAACCTCATCCTCATAACGGAAGATGTCATTATGGACGTAGAACTTGTTTGCCACTGAACCCTAAGAAAAACAAGAACGCAAAAAGAAAACAAATTTCAGTATTACCAAATAATAAATATGGCACACTGGAAAATCTGATTAACTTTATTAGATCAAAAGCAAATGATCTAATTTTACCTATTCTCAAAAAAAACCCTTCAAGTTTCTTCAACAGTTTGCAATTAAAGCATCAATCAAGTAATTTTTTACTTTATTATTTTTTTTTTTTACCGTTGTCATAACTCAAACTCTACTGCCTTTATTTCTGCAGAAAAAGGAGAAGTACTCACCTCCGGTGCAAGCACAAAGGTTTGCATAAACTTCCTCATGGGTTGACCATTGTTGGAAAGTTCCCCAAGCACTTGCACCACAACTCCATCACTCAGAGTGGCATGGGCATCCACATGCCTGATCTTCGTGTGGCACTCACTGAACTGCAGGGACATGACCTTCTTGTGGATTTCCTAAGAGACACAGCAACATAGAAACAACCAAATAAATAAGAAGAAAATGACAGACAAATTTGTAAAACTGCTGGCTGGCTAGTTAAAAGATTTTTCCATATGTTTGGAATCAGTTTGTTTCTTGACATTTCACTTAATCACCACAAAGGTTCAGGTTTCCGTTGACTGTATTGTTTCATTCCCAACACACAACAGCAAACACCATTGTCTTGTAAAGCACCTTGTATTTTAAGCAAACCTGTTGCTATGCTACAAATATAATAAATCAGCCCCCATCTGTTACAACATGCACCAACCAGATTTAATCTCATAGCTATCAGGTAGGATCTGAGATCTAACATGTGATTTAATTACTGAGTTTAACCTTGTCGCAGTACATTTATATTCTACTTAGAAATCAAATAAAAAATAATGTAAAACTAAAGGCTCCTGAAGAGAATAAGTAGTTTAAAACACTATAACTATCATGGTAAAACCGCGCCCTCACCAGAGCACAAAATTGCTCCTTAACTATTTCAGCTATTATGTTATTATGTTCAGTTTAATGACTTCTACCACTGTGACTAATTTGATACCAACTACAATGCACTTTCAAAGCAAATCGTCATTATTAGGACATATGACTTACCGCTTGTCCATACACTGCTTCTGCCAGCTTTCCATTTGGGTCAAGTCCTCCATGAACATAGGATGAATTCCTTCCATAAAACCTAAAGTGACAACCATACTGTAGTTGGAATGTATTACCAACACCAATTTATTTAATGTTTACCACATCACATATCTGAAATTACCTGTGCAGGAAATCTGGTGCCTTATTTAAGAGTGTGTAATACTGCCTCACAAACTCCCGCCCTACAAGCAGGGGACTTGGCTTCTCCATCACCATTTCTTTGGTAAACAATATTAAGTGCTGAAACACAAAGCATACCAGCGTTTAGATGCAAGTCTATCTTGAAATACACCATAAAATACGTACAAACACACTCACAGTTTAAAGTTTTTTTAGACATAGCAACCTAAAGCAATAGCCCAGCAATGACTCCTAGGTTCATTATATCATAAGATTATAATGCTTTATTACAGAGGATAAAACAGTATAATTCACCTACACCACGAACTAAATGCAACTTCACAATGACCATAAAGTCCAAGGCCAGTTCTCCAAAACGGTTAATAAAATGAAATGCATTAACTTGCACAGGGACTGAATTTGTTGTTGGAATTTGACTTTGATTGTTTTACTATTAAATAGATTCTCAGCTCACTTTAGAAAACAATGACTTAGGAGTCAACTGCAGTTACAATTATTTGGGGTCAGGCCATTTTAAGGAAGCACATATAGGCGCTCAATAACGTTTATTGTGCCTCTCGTATGTGTGTGTATATATATACACACACATACACACATACATAACAGGCATGTGAGTAACGTAGAAAGTACGACAGCTTAGAAAACGAATTAAGACGTAGAAAATCATTCGCTTTGTCTCATTAGGCAAATATTTCACCTGACCTAATCAATCCTGTGACAGAAGCAAGACAGCAATTATCTAGCTACCGAGCTAACATACTAGCTGACATTAAACTGCGCCATCACGTTCATCCAGTGAGACAAAGAAACGGGTTGTAGGTAAATGAGAAGCGACCGCAGCAGATGTTCATAATAAACGAACTTTACGACAAATAAAAAAAACTATACATCACCTAAACTTGATACTCACATCTGAGCATCGCTTTGTGGGCTACTGTATGAGGCCTTTCGTGTCTATGCTAACTCTCCCATTTGTCGCATGTTCATTAGCGACATGACATGAGATTTATAATTTGCATTTATTAATGTTTCCTTGCTCTACATATTTCACGAGCACGGTGACACAACAACTTATGCTTGGTCATCTTATCCAGACTATCAACAAATGCAGGGATATACATGCTAGTCTTCCGGCCTCGTTGCTGTCATCTTAAACGGCTAAAGTTAGCCCATTAAATTGAGCTTGCGACACTGCTAGTTAGCTAGCTAGCATTAGCTCATGCTAACTTGTGGCGTCGTCGTTTTTCTCTCAGCCGGTATTCAATTTTACATTGGCTTGGGGCAATATATTTCAAGAAACACGTGGTGCTGTCGGTCCGCGTACTAAAATACACAAATGACAAGATGTTAGTTCTCTTTACTTTCAAACACAACTTGCACGCTGGTTGCAAGCGGTGAAAAACCATCATGCCGACATCACGTCAAGCCCGGTGATAGCCATTGTAGTGCACCAATAAAGGATGTCCATATTATAATACTCGATGCTCCAAAATGGCAACATCCACCCTCACTTCTAATTAATTCTACCGTAACCGTTTTAAACCGTGAGCAATACACGACTTTCTCAAACTGTGAGATAAGAGCAACTTAACGTTACACAGGCTTTCGAACCATCATCAATGAAAGAAGTTGAATGCTATGCTAGCTCAAGGAAAACAAAGACAGGAAAAAAATAACAAATATGACAGTGAAAATTTTACTAGATAGATAACGTGTACTTTTAGTACAGTAGCGACACAGTTACTTAGCAAATCTGACCGACTACTGCCTGTCAGTCGAATAGTTAGATAAGGTTATGATTAGACAATGCGGCTAACATACTAGCTAGCTACTACTAGCTTGCCAGCCTTTTCATAGCTAGCTTGCAGGATGGCTAACTTACCTTATGAAAGACCTATCTATGTAGACAGAACTGTTTTCTAATAAATAACTGCGGTGAAGCTACTATAAACTGTTCTGAAATACAAAGTATCCCAGGTGAAATACTGTAATATACCCCGCGACCCTCTACCTTACAGTTTATGATCTCTGCTCTGCCAGAGATTGAAGATTTAAAATGATAGGTTCGATTTATTGTTGCACCCCTGCAATCTGGAGCAGGGAACCCCCATCACAACGATTCAGCCAATGGACTGTTTACACTACGCAACATAAATTATGACGCCAGACAAATAGCCCCGCCCCCAGGCTTCTGGCGATACCTCTGCAGCCATACATGCTTACACCTGTAGCAGGTCCGCAAGGCTCTCATTACTCTGCCCTCTGTGCTCTTTAGTGGCTCATATATACCTCCAACACCCTTTGTGCTATTTACACCTTCATACTGTTAGGGTGGTTTCACTTCACGTATTGAGGTTGGGTTAGAAGTGAAACCACCCTGGTGTTTAAATGTGAGCTACCAACTTTCCTCACACTACTTGGATGAGTAGTGGAGCATTTCCACCAAGCAAGAAAGAAGTCTAGTTGCCAGATAACCACAAAAAATATTCCTTAAAACTCCGATGCAGACATTAATTATATAGGTTTTGCACACGCTCATTAAACCATAACTATAAAGTGCTAACACATTCGGACCATTTGCTGTGACACAAATGCTCTAGACACTTCCAGAACTTGACTGGGGCTTAGTACCAAACTGAATTCATTTGACATAGGCTTGTTTATTAAGGGTCACACATTTCACACTGAATCTGGACACATTTAAGTCCAAATAATTATTTGCAGATCTCCCTGATAAAACTTAAAATAGGCATATGATATTGTGATGTTGATTCTATGCGCCGCAGAATACATATATTTATTAACTAAAGTCACATATACATGTTTAAGTAAAACAAGTCAAACAAAAATTGGGCTTTTATAGAGCTTTACACATGCATACATCTGCTTTTGTTTTGGTATTGCTGTAGCTAGTGGCATTGGTTTCAACAACTCTGGATACTGAGCACCACCATGTGGTCAAACACTTTAAGTAAATTTGGTATTTGTATTGTCATTTGTATCACAGCATGCCATAAATTAAAAGTTTTAAATTTGGGGGTTATGACAGCAACATAGCATAATAATGCTTTATGCATAGCTCATAATTATAGAGCTGAGTTAAAGGACACAAATTGACCAATTTCAGATGCAAAACTAAAGAGCTGGAAATCCATACAAAGGAGATGCTGAATAGCCAATGCAGAATAGTATAGTATATGTATAGTTGATAGCAAAAACTACCACAAGGGCATTCAAAACAAACACAAACTGTTACAAAACATAAACAAAACGACCTGAAATGACCACAGAAAATACACGACAAACTAAAAAAGACACAAAACAACATAAAAACGATGCAAATTTACCCCAAACGTTTTTTTAAAAGGACATGAAACAACCCTACAGCTTGATAAGTAAGATTAACAATAGCAATAAAGGATGCTTCCTGGTTTAAGTGTAAATTAAACCATGACCATCCTCACAGAAAGACAGTGAATTGTGACAAGGCAACGAAAAATGTATCACAGGGAGTACAAACAGGCCTAAAATGGTGGGGTTTGACCTGCTAGTGCACATGTGGCCCAGTTTTTCATGATCCACCCATGACTACAACTCTTTTTAAGGGGCTACTTAGCCAAGTGCCTCGTTGTCATGGCAACTGTAGACCCAAACACAAATAATATGTAATTTAGCGTCAACATTTATACAGTAATGAACATTTTTTAAAGCTAATGCAATACTTATTGGATGTCATGAGGAGTATAACAAGCTTTTTAAGTTTTCCAAGTAGCTAAATTGTACTTTGGGAAATTCTGATTTTTGCGATGAACATAAACAATGCCCAACCCAGGGCAAAGAAATCGTTATATATTATGTAATCGTCCATACAAAAAACGTCATTTAAAATGGAGCCAGCTGATATTTTAGCGAAGGGAAATGTTTTCCACATATGTGTCTTTTCCATCCTTTTTTTTTTTTTTTTTGCTGCGACGCCATGACTTCTAATGTAATCCGAGTCCCGACCCAAGGAGGAGAGATTTTGGAGGAACAGTTGAAGAACAAGATGGCTGTCCTGGGGCAAGAAAAGTATCTTTCATCTTTCACATAAACACGGCTTTTCAATACTTTAGTTAGTGTCGTGTTTTTCGCTTTAAACGCTTGAACGATAAAGGTATAACACTAACTTTAGAGCAACCGAGGTGTTTCTAGACACAGTTGACTCTCGCTTTTGTCAGGTAAAGTTTTTAACGGTTCGCTGACGGCGCAGACTAAGTTAACGCTAACTAGTAACTTTGGTTGTGCAAAATAAATTTGCCTATTGTGACTTTTACAAACAGTGCAACTTTTTATGCATCCCCGTTTTTTATTTTAGTTAGTTTACTAAAAAAGAAGAAACTGACTTTACCAGTCGGTTTGTTTCGTTTTTTTTTTGAGTGTTTCTGAAGCAAAAACGCCCGAAATGCTTCAGAAATTCAGAGCTTTAAACATCTAACGCCACCAGAGATTTTGGTGAGTTTAGATAACTTAACTTTTTCAGATGCCATACGCTATATGAAAATAGATAGCTGGACCATGAGTTCATCTCGAGTCAGACCTCAGCAGCTAACCCCGAACCAGAGTGGCCGGTTGCCGCACAGACTGGACTCCGGTGAGGGGATAGAGATGGAGAACATCCAGCATCAAGACCTGGGTCTCGGAGGAGTCATAGGCACGCCGTCCCCTCCGTCCAGACAAGCGTGGAGTCGAGATAACCCGGGTTTTGAGCCTGAGGATGAGATTATGGAAGCCGACTGGCCTCCGGCGAGTCCAGGGAGGAGGTCCGTTTCCACGGCCTCTGGCAGCAGCTGCAGCAGCGGGCTCGGTAGCTACACC
>OMLM01007665.1:178371-206981 GCA_900302695.1 Helostoma temminkii | reverse complement strand
AAATATAACCATGTCAGAGCTTTTGATGGAGATATTGTTTCTAAATTAGCCCAGACTTACTGCAGATGCAGTGACTTGTCGATTGGCTACTGTACAGTATATTCCTATAAACACACTGACAAATCTGTGATCAAATCTGTCTTAGTGTTCATCATCCTCATATCTGTGGTCCCTCAGTCACATCACTGCCCTTTTTTCAGTTCTGAGATTTAAAAAAATATAATAAATTATATATAAATAAATTATGAAGTCTATTAGTATGACACATATGATACGATACAAGGACCAATCTGTCTCTGTCTCCCAGGCTGGTGAGACGTGTGGAAAGGATGGAGCACTCTATCGGCAGCATAGTGTCCAAGATGGACGCTGTGATTGTGAAGCTGGAAGCCATGGAGAGAGTTAAACTTAAACAGAGAGATATGCTGGGCAGGCTGCTGGACGGAGTCATGGAGGTGAGACCCAGTGGATACACAGTCATTTACATTATCTCAAAGTGGATAAAGTGGTTTTATATCATCAAAGATCACATGACTGAAATAGGTTGATTGTAGTGATGAACCCATTAAAATTATCGCCAGGCTTTTAGTTTTATCTCTAAATTTCTATGTAGCAACTTGCAGCTTTTTCGTTTTCAGATATTTTCACTGTTTTATTTTACCCTTGAAGTCAGTGACTAGACGGTGAACACTAAGAAGCATTTACAAAAGCAGGATTTTTTCTCGACAGTAGAGAGCAGAGGCAGCTAAAAGGAATGTGACTATTAGATTTGCATGCACCAAGCAGCCAGCAATACTCCCAATAAACGAATAGCTTTGTATCTGCTGCATAGACGTAATTAATCACAATTAGCCATGCTACTTACACAGGTGATGTGTTGTGTAAATCTGTCCATATGTATACACTTAACATCACGTATAGAGGATATGGATGGTAGTAAACAAGAAACAGGAAAAGGACAGAATGTGCTCAGATGGTGCAAGCATCTCAGTGACAGCAAACAGCAAGATGAGCGATGTGTCATTCTAATATAATGAAAATTTAAGTCATTAAACCTGACACAAAATGTAACACACAATCAGGGAACATCTTTACTTATGTAGCTGAAATAAACAGTCTGTGCTTCCATATGAGGATCAAGGGCAGAGAAGTAATGACTCAGATAACTACAGTGCAAGCTGTGTGATTTCCTGCGTAATCTGGGTTCTCGTGTGCATGTAAACACTGTATAACTTAGTCTGTTTTTGTCTGTGAGGATGAGCGTCTGGGACGTGACACAGATGCACACATGGAGAGGCTGGTCAGGGAGGAAATGGAGCTGTTGGAGTCTGATGATATGGTCTCACAAGTCAGCCACCCACAGCCACCCACTCCTGTCGGCGCCCGTCCCCGTCCATCTTCTCCCCTGTCCGCCGATGGCATTGACACAAGCGCAAATGGGAGCAGTCACGTGTGAAGACTTGGCAAGCTGAAGAGTCTTCCAGTCTGCAAAGAAACTCTCTATTGGAAAGTTCCCTGCTGTCGTACAAATAACTTCAGATGTGGGACAATATTTGTAGAGCACAATAATTGATGAAGCTGTTTAAATTTCTTGAAATATTAAAATGAGGTGTCTAAAGTCAAATACACCTCACCTCAGATGCACTGAAAGTGAGCGAGGATCTCCTAAAGGAGACAATTTAAAGTTATCTAGTCTTCATCATCATCATCATCCCGTGGGACTATTACTTTAACAGGATGATGAAGGGAAGTATAATAATGTGTTAAACAGACTGAAGAATAAGGAAGGATCTACAATACAGTTGTAACAGTGTCACAGTAATAGACACAGTATTGGATGTAGTACACCAGCCTGCAAACATACTCAGATGTACTCATGCTTCCTACCACTGTAATCACACATCTTAGCATTTCAACAAATACCAAAAAGGCATTTCTTTGAATGTTAATCTTTCTGATTTTTTCATAATTTTAACATACAGTAGGTACAAGTGTGACACATTCTGTCATATTTACTCATCTTCTGTACATCAGTTATCATTTTATGATACATAACTTAAAACAAACTTCAATTTGGAGTGCATTTTAGTGTTCATGGGAAACCCATGCATTTATTTTTTCCTGTGCCTTACTATTTCCTTTTTTAATCTGCTACATTAAATAAAGTGTTAGTAAAATATGTTTGTTTTTGCTTTCTCTGTTTTAAAGTTAGACATATTTTAAGTAACTAGAAAGCAAAATATTGCGCAAATCTAAAAAAAAATCTTCTAAAAAAATCTAAAATTACAAAATATACTATAGTGGAGTCCAAAAGAATGGAAAATCAGTCACAAATTTGTGATATTTTCGTGTAAACCTGGAAATAATTAGTTTATTTTACATTTTACATTACACTTCTTTTGTCTCAAAGTCTTCAACCATTCAATTATGTCCATGTTTATATGCAAATATCACAGATTTTCTTACCTAAACATTTTAACTTTATGACTTAATATAATTTATATCATATAATTTATATGTTTAGTACTTAAATTCATAGTATATTGGACAGAGTGGAAAAGTACTGCAGTAATGTTTTGTCCTGGTTTGGCTCATTGAAAACACGTGCACCCAGAAACTACAACTATCAGTTTGTCTTTTTCCATTTTTTTGCTGATGAGACATAATAAGGTAGATATAAATCTATTGAAATAATACATGTTTAATATAATCAATGAAGCTATACACTAACAAGTGGTAACGTTTCAAATGTTGGCTGTTTAGCTTGAGAGAAATAAAAAGAACATTTGTTAATATGACTCGGTACTGGATAATAAAAAAAAATCCTGAAGATAACAATGTGATCTTGTTCAAATCATCTGGAAAATACAGAAAATGTTTCCTATATTTTAGTGTATTGTATTACTTATGTGTTATTGTAAACACTAGTCTTTTATACATGTTGTATTTGTGTGTGTTCCTCTGACTAATACTGTAGAAACACTACAGAACTCAACAATGTAAAAAAAAATAACAACACAAGACCTAGGTCAGAGTCAGACCAGAGTATACATAACAACAACAACAGGCAAATTTAAGGAAACAGGTTGACATTTTAGCAATTATCTTTGAAAAAGAACACCAGATAAGATTAGCCAGAAACACAACTCCAAATGATAATTCTGCTTCATGGAGGTTTAAATAAGCAGCAGCCGTGTGCTAACATGACCACCATACAAACTTTATGAGGTGATAAAATATCTGTTTACAGATTGACAAGTAATCTGAATTGATTGAAGAAATCTAATAGTACAAGGTTAGCTTTGGTGCTGAATCCAGAAAGTGGTTAGCCTAACTTAGCATTTAAGTAAACTTCTGGATGTAGCGGAGCTTCAGGTAGGCGATGATGAAGAATATGACTGTCATAACAATCAGAGCCACGTGATTCTCCCACAGTCCCCAGGTGGTGTACTCTAGTCCCAGGTAGTCCAGATACTGCTCTCCTGTACATCTGAAATAAAGCATTTGCAAACAGGTCAGACACTAGAGTAGTAGGACAAACATAGAACTGGAGCACAATTGCAGATCTACTCACGTCAGACTGGTTGTGCTAACACTGCAGTTGCTCATTGTAGATGACATGTTGGAACTTCGGATCACAGCCTCGTCACAGAACGTCAAACCCACAAACTCATTGATCTTTATAGCCTGGACACACACAGAGACAAGATACGCTGAGCAGGACGAACTACATATGCTGCATAAGACAAGTGTGCTCACAAGGCTCTGTGGAGGACACTTTGAGGGACAACACACAGTATTATCATGCAGATTGGAACTGTGACCAACTTTCAGTCAGAATTATACAGCACCACTTTCAGTGACGTAGAGAATAAAGAGGACTGGGAAGAGATGGTTCAGCCTCACAGAGCCCTGATGTCAACATCACAAAGTCTGTCTGGGAATACATGAAAAGACTGAAATAGTTTAATCACACATTCACTGGCTTCCAGTTAAGTACAGAATTCAATTTATAAGCCTCCTGATAGTTTTTAAGGCACTACATGTCTGACCTGCTTACTAACTACAGTCTATCAGGTCCTCAGAAAATTGATTTCCTGTGTTTACCAGAATAAGGAACTGGTAAAAGTACATTTAGCTACTCTGAATCAACCCTCTGGAACATTTTTCCTGATGGACTGAGATCTATAAAACAAACTGCACCTGTGTTTAAAGCTAAACTAAACACCTTGCTGTTTCCTAAGGTCTATGAAAAGTATATGAATGGTGGCAGTATGTCTTGGTTTGATGTTTATGGCTGCATGTTTCCCAACTCTAAATTACATGACACATGTACGTTGGTGTCATGGGAATCCATGTGTGAGCACATGAAGGTGATGCAGCTGCAAGATGCAGTGTTTACATATACACGTGTATATGCACAGATACAGTATATGTGTGTAAATGGTATATCTATGAATGCATTCAGATATGTTGTATGAGTTTTATTATTGTAGTGGTTTAGTCATTTTTAATATTACATATTTTACATGTATATATTTAATTTTTTTGTAATGAAAGTGTAATGAAATGTGCTCTGCAATACATTTGCTGCTTTGCTTGTACCATATAACTGCAGTACCAGCCGCTCAGAAAGGCTGCTCTTATTGACAAAGATGTTTTATCATTTTAAAATAGAGCTCCTATTATGTTTGTACAGACAAATTTATTTTTAATAAAATAAAAACATAAAATAAAATATCTTTCCTAGTATGTGTCAGAAAACTATTATTATTACTTTTACTGACATTGTTCATGTCAAACCTTATTTAAACTTGACTTACTGCAAGGCCATAGCGGGGAATACTGAAGTACTTCAGCCAGGCTAGCCAGTCCATGATGCTGGGGAGATTCACCAGGAGACCTGAAAAAATCTAAAAACACGACACAAACAAGTTAACTACAAGTTATGGGTTTATTATTTACACAATAGAGTTTAAAATAAAATGAAAGGTCCAAGTGAAGGACAAATGTCTACGTCTATCAAATGGTAAAATGTGTCATATTTCTGTGCTGGTGGGAAAACATGCTATAAACATGCTAATTGGAATACACTAGAGGAAGAAACTGGACCTAAACTTTTTTTATTTGCTTTTCTGTGTCACTGTCTCTCTCACCATCATGAAGACAAAGGTGATTGTCATGAAGATGTTGGCGAGGGCCACGACGCTCTGGTCAGCTGAGATGGCCATGGTCATGGCTGTGGCTGTGTAGGCCACTAGAGTCACTGTCAGCGTGAAGATGAAAAATGCACCTACTGTGGCTTTGAGCCCTGCATGGACACATTCAGCTATTAGTGACTAAACACTAAGCTGATACCCGCTTTTAAATTCAATTTAATTTCACAAATCAATTAGTTTGTGTCTTACCGATCATAAAATAGACAATACCGCTGAAGATGACAGAGGTGATGGTGCGCAGAGCAATGTCAGACAGGATCTTAGAGAGGAAGTAGACAGACACTCTGTAGTAGCCACTGATGTACTCGTGCCTGTCAGAAGAGAAATTTAAATTACAGACTAGACTGTTCTTCAGCTACACAGTAGTAACACAAACTAATTGATACTGCATTAAAGTACCAAGCCTCAGCCTCTTTGAGTAATTCTACTAAATACAACAGATAGTATCGAAACAGTGAACAGTGAAATCATCCACAAGTGTCTCAGAGCCTCTGGCAGCCATACATGGCCGAGCCATCACACCACCACATGTATGCTTGGGTCACGAGCAGTTAGTTATTCTCTACACACTTTGCCCTTTCCTTTAATGGAGGATGTTTTTTTCCCAAACAGTCCATTGAAAACTCCAGTATTTTTTGTATATGTTTATGTCTCTGCAGCAGCGACAGCTGCGACTCAAGGTATTGTGTTTTCATCCGACCTCCTCTTGAGAGCGCTACATCTCAGGAACGCTTTGGTGGAATTCCTTCAAAACTGGTACAAACATGCATTTGGACTCAACAATAAGCTGATTACATTTTGGTGGTCACAGGTCAAGGTCGCTGTGACCTCACGTCTGGACCATTCTTGTCACCACAATATCTCAGGAATGCCTGAAGGGAATTTCCTTTCAGCATCCTAGTCATGCGTGAGCTCGTTTGTGCATAAACTGATGTTTAAACGGTAAAAAGCTGCCCAGATATTGGTTTTAGAGAAAATATCTTTCAACAGTTATTATTAGCAACCAAGCATTCAGTTGCTTTTGAATCCTCTGAGACCTCTGACGTTTAAAATCCTTTTAAGAAAATACAAGTTCTATACGGTTTCTATCTTTAGTTTGTGAGTAGATTTAAGTGATTTTTTTTCACTGAAGAAATGAAATGTTTAATTTCAGCTTTTAGCTTCCATGAAAGTGAATTATGTTAGTTATCACTTGTAAAATGAAACTTTAAGCAGTATGATAAAAATATTTTTATCTTCATAAGATGTTATCAGGTTGAATAAAACAAAATTACATACACAAACAGATTCCTCTCGATGATGAAGAGCTCAGCTGCAGACACGGTGCTGAAACACTGGTTAATAGTGATGAAGAAGAGGGCACCCATTCTGTCAGGGACAACAAACCAAAATCTGGTTAGTAGTTTCTCTTGGAAAAGGCAATTTTATATCTCATTGCAAATTCTTTATCTAATATCTCTTTATCTCTCTTATCTCATAGTCCACGTGTCCAGTGCTTTAACTCATACTATGCTGCTGGGCATGTGCAGCTGTTCAACTGTAACTGTTCTGTCGTCTGCAGCAGTTGTTTGTCTTTTCTGCCTGTATTCTGCTGAATTTTTCTGCTTGTACAATAATAGGCAAATCTACTCTGTTACTGCCTGTGTTTCTAATGTTTTGGCCTCCTTATTTAGATCAATCAGGGGTCCACACAGTTTCACATGAAAAACTGTGGACTGTGTACCAGTGGTCATAATGTTATGCCTAATAGGTGTGTGTATTATGTATGAAGTGTGTATTAAACACAGAAAGTTAAAGGACGTACAGTGTGTATTTCTCTCACCTGTTCTGAATACCACTCTGATCATCTTTGACTCCAAAGAAAATGGCTCCTACAATTATGGCGAGGAAAATGTTGACTCCCAGCTGCACAGACAAAAACATATGACACTAAGACAACATAAGAGCAGGTGGTCTACACAATTCTGTTTAAATTAACATTTCTGAAAAATATAGTAGATACAAATTAGTTACTTAAGCCAGTACCGCTGTTGTCCTGAATGTGTCGTTCAGGACTGTAAATCAATCTTTAACAATATCCTCACTAACAGAAAAGCCAGTGTTTTGGGGATCAGCAGTGGGGGAAGATGACAGAAAAGAGTGAAAGAAGTGAAAGCAAGTTTTAATCCTATCAATTAGCACATTATGACAGGACTAAGCGGTTCCCAGGGTGAAGGGATAAGCTAATAAGGTTGAGCCTTTTTCACCCCATCCCCTCAGCCCTCATGTGAAAGCGCCATGGTGGAAGGATAGGTCATGACGCCATCATGTGATGAGTCCCAGACCGGGGCCAAGGGGCTTTGGCCTGATATGATATCAGTTCAGATCCTGGTCCAAAGAGGCAAGAGTGGGGTCACAGCAGTCACCAAAGCCGATTACGGCGCCCACACCACCTAGAGCTCTTCTCCTAGGATTATTGTGACTTATTTTGGGCCAATTAGCTCTTAATAATTCTTAAAGTGAGGAGACTTCTGACAACATTTTGCCGCCATGGGGTAACTAATGAGCATTAAGTCCTGACCTCTCCAACATGCTGTCTATGAATGTGGTTCATCTTGGTAACAAGATGACGGTTATTTTCTTCTCTTTTTACTTCTTGGAGTGCTCAACAGAGTCACTCGTGTTTAAACCCCTGACCTAAAAACCCAAAACTGAGAAGTTAATTAGGGATTCATCTGTCAGCTGTAGACCTAAGACTGTAGGCAAGAAGCAGACCTCAGATCAGTGAATATTAAGAAATGGTGTGCTGTTTGTAGTCGTTTCCTCTTGGAGCACTGCCAAACAGATATGAATAATAAAACTGCAGTTTATACTCTCCTGCCTTCACATCCAGCACTTGGCATACATGCACATAAGTTGAGGTGCTGATCGATATTTTTTTTTCAGTTTATGTCTGAAATAATTGGGACTTAACAAAATGCTTAATAAATATGTCGACATTTCACAAGGCTGGCAAACTGCATTAGTTGGAGGAGACACTCTGTACACCATGGCTTGAATTTCATGAGTTTTAAGTTGATATACGTTTATATTAAGATGTGCATACCTGGGCTACAGATATTTGTGGATTCAACATGAGGTTCTGAAAGGTTCTCTTTAGCACCCAACGTAGCTGATGGAAGAAGGAGCTGTGGTAGGTGATGATGTGCGATTGTGGACACAGTACAAACTCCTTATCCTGGACGATGTGGTTCAGCTCGGCTCGTGTGTTGCTGGAGTAGCTGCTGTTCCTGTACTCCTCCACCAAATGCTCTTCAATGCTCTGCCTAGAACTGCTAAGCTCCTCAAAGTCCAAATCTGATCGCACACACAGGAGGAAAATGATTGTAATCATGTAAATGCTTAATAGTACAACGGATAAATATAACCAGCCAGTTTTGGAATAATTTGGACTAAAACTATATTATTAGTTAGTTTTTAATCTAGGTATTAAGATAAAGAGATCTCAGGTGATGTCAAATGCTTTTTGTTAAACCAACAGCCCAAACCCACACTATATTCTGGTTACAGTGACATAAAACTGAAAAACGGCACACATTTAATAAGAAAATTGAATAAATGACGTAAATGTTTTTTAGTGAATTGACTATTTGACATTTAAGCACAAGCATCAGAGACTCAGTTCTAGTGTATGTACACATCTGGACTATCACAGAGTAAAACATTTATGAAGACCATTTTTAGAACTAGATAGTATTAATCATGGTATGGCCTGTGCATAATGATCATTACCTTCAGATCCATTCATTTTGGTTGTGACAGCGAAGTCTCCGTTAATTACATCCAGAAAAAAGTCAGCTGGGTTGTTATGAGGCTCACACAGGTAACCTAGAACACACATCACAAAGATCCCTGCTGCGTTATTTTATTGTTTATTCTTTCATCATATAGAAAAAGGCTGCACAACAATCCACATTTAGTTTATGGTAAAATACTGAAAATATACATAAAAATGAGTTAATATGCTGTGATAGTAAACATATTCGACTGAATAGTCACCAATGTTTGAAAAGTAGTTCAAAGCGTTTGCTGCTGGTCCGTGGTACACCATTTTTCCACTGACCAGCAAGGTCAGAGTGTCAAACAATCTGTAGATGGAGTAGCGAGGTTGGTGAATGGACATGATTATGGTTCTTCCACGACTGGCCATTCTGAAAACAGAATATATAGTATTTTAGGACAACATACCTTAGAAGAGATGATAACCAGTCGGATTTTAGGGTGTGATTAGCACCGACGCAGGACTACAATCATTTTCAGTGACTCAACACTGAGTCCAATGCATAATGAAATCAGAGGACCAAAGATTCTTCATTACCTTTTCAGCAACAGCAGGACGGAGTTAGCAGTGCTAGCGTCTAGTCCTGTGGTCGGTTCATCCAAGAACAGAACAGAGGGATCGATAATAAGCTCCATACCAATGTTTGTCCTCTTCCTCTCTCCTCCTGAGATCCCACGGGTCATCTGTGTGCCCACCTGAGGAAAACACCCGTACGAGAACAACACAACAGGAATCAGTCAGTCTGTCCTGATTCTCACCTGATGTCTTAAAGAATGAGTCACATCACTACTTTAGAGGTTAGTTTCAGAGACTGGGACATGTCTGACATGTGTGTGTGTCTGTGCAAACCTTGCAGTCAGCCACTTTGGTGAGACCCAGTTCTTTGATGAGGTGATTAACGCGAGCCTCCTTCTCACTGCGTGGCACAGAGCAAGGCAGCCGCAGAGCTGCCGAAAAATTTAGATTTTCCCTCACTGTCAACGTGCCCATCACCACGTCCTCCTGATATGGAGACAACAGCTTGAGGTTAGAGGTCAAAGATTTTATTGTTCTTCTCTTGTGTTTTCTGAAACTGTAATGTAGAGAACAATTCAACTAATAGCTCACAAAAGCAATATTGTAAAAAAACTGAGGAACATACTGACAGTGACAGTATATCTGAGTTTGCTGTGCACTGAAGACATTTGGGTTTAAGATCAAAAGATGAATATGAGATATTCAAAAGTTAAAATTTCATTTTATGTGGTGGTATTTAGACATAGGTACATTAAACAACATAGAACAGAGCATTTCGTATGAGATGACCCAAATTTTAATTAGGGTAAAAGTATTGCAACACTGACATAACCAAACTGTTGGTTTTGATATCACATATGTTTGTATGGTTTGGAACATATCTTCTATGTTGTTTATTGCATTTAGGTTAAAATACTATTGAATAAAAGCTGAAATGTTGAACTTTCATCTGACTTTCAGTTGTAAACCCAACAGCAAAGTAACAGCACAGTAAACATAAATCAATGATTCTAATACTTTAGTTTTAGAGGTCATTTTACTCACAGATGATTAGCATTCGACTGCAGTTCTCCATGGCTTTATGGAGCTTTTTTAGCAACTTTCAGATCAAAATTTTGGTTCACTCTCATTGACCACTTTAATTTCATTTTCAGCAACAAGACACAAACAAGACTAAAGGAAAGCTGAACCTCTTTGTGTCTGTTTGTAAATGAGCAACAGTTTGTAAGAAATTCACCATATCAACTTTTGTTGATAATAATGGATCAGCATTATTTTATTATTATTATTTCCTGTATTTTAATACAGACTAAAATAAAACAACAAGTTCACCTGGACCACATAGCCAGAGAGGCACTTGAAGTTTGGAGGCTGTGGCGCTCCGTCAATGAGTACTTCTCCTGAGAGACCTGAGGGATCCTTCCTCGCAGCAAGAATATCCAAGAATCTTAAACAAAAAAGATATAACAATACTAATAAACAAAAAATACAGTCAAGTGTTTTGAAAATATTTTTCTCCGAGGTCAGTACAATACTTACGAAGATTTCCCACTTCCCGTAGGTCCAAGAATAGCATTCAGGCCAGGTCTCATTATCCCACTGCAAGACAGTAATACACAGTGCATGTAACCAGTTTAACATAATAAATTACTTTAAATGTTAATATTCAGACACTTCTAATTGTCTGCACTCAGATCTATGTTGTTTACTCTAAAATAATCCCATTTCTGTCTCGTTATAATCCAAAATGTGTGTAGTGTGAAGCAAACTGGATTAACATAATTCTTGGACATGTGATGAAACTCAGAAACACTTCAGTCCTTTTCCTCATAACACAATAAATTTCTTTTCCTCCTCCCAGATAAGACAATGTTCATGAAATCATTTCTACATTCATTTTGGATGTAATAAACATTTCTTAATATATCATTGATATAGTTTATATTTCTATTGTATTCTTATTTCTCACATGCTGCTTCTAAAACGTCCTTTATTTTGCATTATTATTTGTTTATTAATTTTTATATTGATTGACCAGGGAGAGCAAAGGAAGAATTTCGCTGTGTTTTCTTACTGTCCACATGGCAATAAAAACTTCTATGAATCTTAAAGGCTGCAGAAGAAAAAAAACAACTTTGTGGTGAACTATTGAAAATAATTCAAGAGCAAATCCTTTAACTTCAGAGAGCAGTTACACAGAAACACTAGAAAGAGTCAGTGATATAAACTGGAATTAAAAGACTGGCAGTGGATCACGTGATGGTGTTTAATTCGTTTCTCTGGCAGACTGTTCTTTAGTGAATCAGAGAGATTATATGCAAGAAACCATGCTTAATATCATATAATTAACACTGAGACAGGAAAAAGCTCAAACACATGTGTGAATTATTTGTTCTTTCATGGGAAATCCAGCTTCCAGCTGTATTTAATACCATCAGAAAGAAACCAATATAAGGGGCCATTCACTATTGTCCTACTTTGGATAACTACTGCTCTTTTTAAGTGCCCCCAGATTAAGGTACTCAAAAGAATTAATGCAATAAATTGAATTCACACGAAGCCAAACATGGCCAATTTCGCTGTGTATGTGGAAATCAACGAACCAAAAATCATCAGATTTATCATATGATTTATTAATCAGTTTGAAGGGCTAAGAAAGTGTTTTATGCCATTTTCTGACCAATGTGTGATAGCTGAAATCCCTAATTCATATCAGCATTAGTGATGAGACACAGACAAGTGCACATGAAGACACATGAAGACACATGAAGAAGACAGACAAACAGATACAGAGGCTGTAGAAGATTTAGGACTGACTTGAGGTCCACCAGTATTTCTCTGGGACTGGTTTTTCTCTTGCAGAGGAAGCCGCTCTTCGGTTGCACTTTGTACTGGATGTTGTGGAAGCTCACAGTGGATCCACACGACTGCTTGCTCTGGTTCCCAGTGGTGACAGCCTTTGATTTGGGCGCCCCGTTGGTGCCAGCGTCTTCTATCATTGCAATGTTGATGTGACAGGCTCTCTCCATCATCTTCTGTAGCAAGCAGCCTGCCACTGAGAGCAATGTTATAGTTATGGACTGATATATTACGACAGCAGTTTTCTTCAAACTCAAAGACCAAATCAGCAGCATTCAACGTGTATAATTTCCAACTATGTCTTATGAATAGAAAAGGTCCAAAGAGTCGTATCTGGAAAGTAAAAAACCCCAACAACATAGAGGTAATATGCTTTCTTTGCCTTAAGAACACATTTGACCAACATTTAAAATGACAATGAGCTTTGGGAATTTCAAACATGTCTAGAAATAATGTTCTGTATGTCTAAGCCTAATTTTTATTCATGTTAAAAGTAAATCAAACACATAAAAAACACATTTAGGAAACAACTTTAGTAAATTAAAATATTTTTAGGGTCTCAAATCTATTAATCAGCAGACTAACTATAAATTCTTTAATTAAATGTATAGAACGCTTTCTTGCTGATCCTCAGGAAGACAAACCAACCAGCTTTTTCTTTTGCACAACTGAAAGTAAAATACAGTTCCCTTTGTGTGTTTGTTGATATCCTGTGAAAATGATCACCATAAATTAGAAAATGCGTTCACTTACCGAGCTGGAAAACTGTGAGAAAGCTGGTGTTCCTGACCCTTCTGCAGCCTCCAGGAGCACTGCTGCTGCAGACTGACTAACATCAGCTGATGACAGCAGGGACAGGTGCCTCGCCATACAGCTACACACTTAACTGGCATCCAACCAAGCAGCACAGTGGTTTAACCCTTTATTTGCCTCTAAAAATTATTCAAAAGGCTAAAGTGGAGTCAGTCTATTTTTGTCCTGTGTACCAAGGTGGGGGTGTTGCTGTGGCCCTGCCTGTTTGCCTTGAGGAAAAACAAACACTTCCAATTTGATTTGCAAAAATGGTTAAATGTGTTGTATCTATGTAAAGTGACAGGATAAAGCAAAAGTCTGCATCCTTTAAATTAAAAGCTCAAGAAAAGTTGTTCAGGAGTAAATCTCACAAAAACCCCAGAGGGTCATTTAGAAACATTTTTTCTGAATGTACACTGCTCAGAAAGTTAAGCAAACACTTATCACAGTATCACACAAAGTGAATCTGTTTCATTTGCTGCTCCCCCTTTACCCATCATGAACGGTTCTTCTCATGTTTTGTGTTTGGATAGTGTCAAATGTAGTCCATTTACTCCAAGATGGCACATCCATACATGCAGTAACAAGGTTTGCGGCATCTTCCAACTACTGACTGGGCCTCGGGTTTCCATCTAAATACAACTGAGCACCAATGGGACACTATGTATGGCTGCATCTGGTGCAATTAACCCTGTAATGCCATTTTTTAAATCATATTTGACACACAAATATTTTAATTAAATAATTAACATACACTTCTGATGTATCAGATATGATACATGACCCATTGCTTAATGATTTTGATTTCAGTCTTTCCAGAATACAAACTGGATAAAAATATATGAAATTTCATGTTATAAAATTATTTCACTGTCAGCCTCAAAACTGAGAATCAGTCAGGCCAACTGATGTAACCACTACACATTTCTATTTCAGATGTAGAACTTTAATTGTGTTGTTTAAACAAAAAACCCAGTATTACACTAGTTGAAACAGTCACATTGAGGTCCCAGATACAGGTCCACGGCTAAAATGATTATAACAAAAAGCAATAAAACAAGTACAGTAAAGAAGCACTGAACACACTGAAAGATAATGAACAGATGAGACTTCATTAGATATAAAGTCCTTATAATAAATCAAACTTTCATTCAATACGTGAAAGAGGGAGGAAAACAATATTCACAAAACATTTAAAAAAGGTTTTTGAGGAAAACCTGCTCACAGTTTCAGACAGAACAAGTACGCAGATAAATATGACCTTTTGTATTAGTTTAGCTTAAGCAAAAACAAAACAAAAGCTCACACCCACAGTGAACAAAACTGTACAATCTAATGGTTTAAGTCTGCCTTGCATTGGAAAATGATCCACTCACATTAGGTCAGCAAAGACGACTTGATGGCATTTTTAGTCATGGAGGGCATTTAAGCAAACATTCACACTGTCATACATGGCTCTTAGCGGAACAATTCTTCACTGCTGCATTTGACACAAATAGTGTAAATGAGGAATAACTGACTGTAACTCAGTTACAATCAAACATTTGTAGCTTTGAACAACACAAGCACCTAAGCAAAGGTTCTGTGTGTGTGAAATGTGTGCGCGCGATCTGTTTTCCAGATGTACATAAATAGTTATTTACAAAACTGTACATTTCTGTACCCTGAACACTTTATAGCGTCCCATCATACTTGTTTCAGAACAGTACAAATATTGACACTTATACAAGCTTGAGCAATGTTTAAATAGTGAAAAACAATAATATCTTGTTTTTTCCCCCAAAATGTCAGCCTCTGAAATGTTGTTGAACAGCATTTATAGACTCCATTCACACAGCTCACTAATTCACCAGAACACAGAACAGTCAGGGTTTTGTTAAACCATTACGATTGTGCAAATAGGCATCAATGTTTTTCAGGGGTGCTTTTGTAAATGTCTTAAGTACAAAGGAAAAACGTGTTTGTGGGGAAAGTTCTAAGTTGGAGTGGGCGTAAATGGAGATAAGTTTAAAAAACATAAAGCAACCACTTTGTGAAAACTACCAAACCCAAAAAAATAAAAACATTTCAGAATCATCATAATGTGGATGATTTAACACAGAATCCAAATAGGAAGCTCTGACTTTCACATACACTCAGACAAATCAGACTTCTTTGTTGTCTACATGTACATAAATTTAGTATTTTCATTATGTATTTTCAGGGTTCATTTAAAACCAATTAAGTGACAAATTAAAGCAGTTTAATTATTGCATTTTCCAACTCTTTTGTAGTCCTACCAAGAATGAAGATGTAAAACTACTGGTAAAATGCAGATACACTATTTTTTTGGTTAACTTTAAGCTTAAAAAAAAAAAAAAGGTTTGAACTTATTATGAAAATAATTTTTAAAATATCTGACTGGCAGACAGTGATGAATACTTGTCTTCATGTCTTAGTTCATGTAGAGCAGGGTACATACAGTACTAGCTAAGTGACAGTCTGCATGTCACCATGAATTCCTGTCTGCCATTCAAACAGGCTGCCAGAAGATAAGACTTTCTATAACAAGGATATTTTTTAACTTGATGTACGCTATTAATTCAGCGCCTCCTATTTCTTACAGGCCAATAAATATCATGCTACTCTAAATAACACGTTCACCCTCAAGTATTACTGTTTCACCCTCTCCTACGACACTGCTGTTTGATTGTATTGCACACATTAATTAGGTCCCACAGACCACACCTACATACAAGGTCCTGATGATTAGGCCCAGCGCCCACTGGACACAAAACTTCTGCTGAAGGAGAAACTTGTGTCCGAACTCTTGTGCTTTCCCCACGCACCAAAGGGCACCACGATGATTGTGCTGTTGTCCTCTGAACCATACTGAAGAGCCTGACAGAAGAGAAGCACAATGATGAACCAGACACTATCACCACTCTTAGAGATACTGTTGTTCGACTGTGTCAAAACAGCGCTGATCTGCCAAGGTATGAACCCTAACACCTCTGAAGTGCCCTGTGGTACCAACATACTGGCAGCAGATCCTTTATGTCCCATGGTCCTCTGACCCTCCTCATTTCTCAGGTACTCATCACTGATGACCAGGATCACTCTATGCGCCCTGCTGTTTCATTGTCTGACCATAAGAACTTGGCCTTTGTCGTTATTGCTCAGCTCTTGGAACCTCATACCATAAACTTGCTGCTGTTACAAGATAATTAAAATAAATCGTTTTATCCTATTGCTCATAGTGTGTCTGAGACACTGTTTGCATAATCTTACATTAGTTATTAGTGTTTATTAGATTACACTTGTTTTATCAAGTCCTTATAACAGCTACTGAGGTGCTTGCACTACTTCTGGTACTATACAAAACAAGTCAGGGCTTCGGCAGATAGGCTTTTTGCCTAACAATTGATACATTTACAACATTTAATACACAGAGAAAAAAATAAACAATTACAAAACAAGTTGTTAACAAATTAGGTCTGTCACACCCAGCCCTAAATTCATATATTTACCCTGAAGTCAAAAGTCTTTAAACCCAAGCCACAAATTGTATTTGTTGTACATTAATGTACTGTGAGGCATAAACCCACAAAGCTCACCTACTTTACACACAATGTGGACTTTAACTTGATGAATCACTATACATATCCTCAATGTCTCACCTGATCAGATATTCTCTGAGCTGCCTCTTTGGGGTCATGGCACTGGTTGATGACATTGCAGATCTCCTGGCTATTCATAATGAAGTTAATGCCGTCTGTGGTCAGGGCCAGGAACGAGTCATGGACATGATGCAACTAAAAAAACAACACAAGGAATAACACAACTGATCTGTAACTGTTTGAAAGACTATATAAGAAAGCAGAATAAAAAGCTGTTCATTTACAAGTAGAGGGGAGGAGGAGATACAGTAAACACAGAGTGAGATGTGTGAAAATTTGGTTTGCTGTCAGATAGACCTGCTTTTCTCTCCAAAGTGCCTCAGAATTACCTACACTCATGCACGATGCTAAATATTTTAAATTGTAACCTGTGGGCATATATGAAATATTTATCCTAAACTATGACAAATTCCACTTTTTTAAACCTACCGATACTCTCTTGGTCTCGGGCTCAGCAATGACCCCCATGTTCTTCAGGTCAAAGTCTCCAATGCTGCGAGTCATCGCCAACCTGGCATTTACATGTGGCTGTCCCAGACTATTCCATGTGATAAAACCGCCACTTTTCTTTATCCTAATGGTAAGTTCAGAGGGAGAGAAAAGAACAAAAATAAGCAGTAACTGGGTTAATATCTTTTTCAGGCCAATAACTGCAAATATAACTTGGGGAAACAAAAACAAAAACAACACCGTATACGTAAGTGGAAAAATTCAAATCCTGAATTCCAATAAGGCTAATCAACCAAAACCTCACTGCAGTCAGAGCGGACAGTTGTCTGGGAGGCTTAACATTTAATGGGCCACTCAGTCATTCAATAAATTGTGTCTTTAATCAGGAGATATTAATGTTCTCAGAGATACAGTTTTGATTAATCTCTAATTTGTTTCCTTCGTACAGGACGTGGTTCCAAAACTGGGGGCGCACCCTCTAAGTGGGGGCTCTGGGTTATAACAGTGGGGCACAGCATGCCTTAGTGTAAATGCATGAACAAGTTTGGAAAATGACTGCCAAGCAAGCGTAAAGTGTAGCCCTAACCCAGTAAAACTTCAAAAGTCCAATCAAAATAATAAATTTTTGCATGTGTGGACTTAAATTACTCATATTGTCTGTGATCTGTCTGGTGATTTGCATCATAAACATTACACGCACGTAGTTTCCTGGTCTGTCTGTGATCGTGAGTCACACGCAAGTGGCCATGACTCATATTTTTAGAACTGCTACAAAACAATAAAACAAACAAAAAAAACCAAAACAGCATTATATTTGAATTAATTGCCACCAGTGTTGCTCCCTCTTTTAGCTGTGGGTACAAATCTTTTTACCTACAAAGGAGGGCCCAGTATAAAAAGTCTGGGAATCTATGTAGTAGTAGCAGTAGTTGTAGTAGTAGCAGTAGTAGGAAATGTTTCTTAAAAGGTACCTTTCTTTCTCATCCTTCCTCTCAGGAGTGTGGTCCACAGTGAGTCTAAGGGCCTTGCCTTTGCGGCACAGCATGGCACGGCTGTCGCCAACACTGCCCACCACCAGCTCAATGCCATCCCTAAGCAGGGCCACAGTGGCAGTGGTTCCTGCATTTATCCCAGGTACTACAGAGACATAAAAGGAAACATCAGAAGTGCAAAAATCATAAAACACACAAAGAGTCATTGTTCACACTGTTCACAGCTATCACATGGTGTATCTCACACTCACATTCCCATACTAAAACATGAACACATGGGTGGGAAGTCATATAGCGAACTAGAGATTGCACAGTATACAATGAAGGAGGCAGTCACACATGCAGGTCGAACTGTTTCAGCACAGAGTTGAGGTCCAGAGTGAATTTTACAGCAAAGTTTAAACCTAAAAACAATAAATGTTAAAAACCACACCTAATGATTTTTTTAAGTAACACATAAAATAAAAAAAAGCTATCTACCAACACTGACAGAGAAGTCCATTTTGTTTTCCTTTCCTATATTTCGCATGAATTTATTTAGAGTTATAAGTTATAAATTGAATATTTAGAGTTATAAATTGTGAAAATGGTTCTTGACAATGAACTATTTCAATAGTAATGGTAACTTCACGATTGTTACTATTGCAGGAAAATAATAGGATGTAATAATTACCCGTGGACTTAGCAACATGGTTTCAGCACAGAATACTTTTCTTTCAGCTTTGAATACTTGGCAAAAAATATCTAAGCAGTGCATAAAGAATTACACACATGAGCTAGAGATGTGCATTTTGCTGATATTTGTAGACCTACATTAGTCTATTCTCTGTCCAAACTATAGACGAGATGACTGTGGGTTTTAACACTAACTGCATATTAAGCATGCTGCATCTCGTGGACTAGATCTGTCTCTTAACAGATCTACAGTGGCTTCAAAAAGTATTCAGACCACTTTACTTCAGGCCTTCTGACAGACTTCTGTGTAGTCATTCTACCGTGGAGGCCTGATTGATAGAAGGTTTCTGGGATGGTTGTCTTTCAGGCAGGTTCTCTCATCTCTGCAGAAGACTCTTGTTTGATTTACAGGTGGGTCCATGGCCACCTCCCTGACCAAAACCATTCATGGCCTGTTATTCAGGATGGCTGGGCGACAGTCCTGGTTGTTCTTCTTCCATGTCACAATTATTAAGGCCTTGGTGCTCCAGAGAATATTTAAAGCTTCATTAGTGGTTTTGTAACCACGACATCATCTTTCTCACCACAAAAAGGAAGATATGTAGACATTTCCTTCAAGAATTCATGGCAAGATACATAAGATAATAATGCAACTAAAACATATAGGATGCACATGACCTCAGTTTAAGGTGCCACATCTATAGGGGTGAAAACGTTTGTACAGGAAGGAGTTCAGCTTTCGATTTGTATAAAGTGTACGAAAGGAGAAAGGGTCTGAATACCTTCTGAAGCTACTGTACATCTCATATAGAACTTGTGAAACTGAAGCACTCTCACAAGAAGCTTTGCATACACTTGGTGAGAGAAGAAAAGGAAGAGAGAAAGGAGTGAGAGAAAGATAGGGAACCTTCCAGTAGTCCAGGATTTAGGACCCGCTGGACTCCTTCAATATCTAGCCTCTCGTCATCCACATTGGTGCCAAGGGCCTCCAGCTCATAGCTGGGTCAGCAGCTGCCGTAGATAACATGCACACACACACACAGGCATATTGGGACATTTCACACAGCGTGGCTGACTTATGGCCACATAACAGGTATTCTAGCTTTTATACGAATATATAACCTTAATCAGACATAACGCTGTTTGAGAAAAGTCAAGCTAATTAAAAAGTTTCTATACGACAAGGGCAAACAATTAGATGAAATAAGTGGAGAGCTGTTGCATTAATTTGTTTGATGTATCCTCAATTATACTTATGGTAAAGATAATATACTTTGCAGACTTAGAAAAAACAGATGGGTGACAAATTAAAGGGAAAAACAACATTAAATGTCTATCAAAAAGACTTGGGCCATACAAGCCTTTAAACAAGCTTTAATATTCATTGGCATACACTCTTCAAATTTCTTGACATCTACTAAAGATGTGGCATCTTTTTTCAAAGGATGTTCCCACAGGGTCCCTAGGTTTTATGGTGCTGGAGAAAGGTCTAACACACCGCTTTTTAACTGTGTTGAGATTTGGTGACTATGAAAACAATAGTTAATGATTCATTCATTTTCATATTCATTACTGTCCCCTCATACCATGTATGCAGGCATCCACATTCATTAGTTTATTCACACTCCCTATCGCTCATGTTCTTCCTTTAATTTGTCTCCTTTCTGTATCCTTCTGTTAGAAGATACTGGAAGCAGTCAAGCGCTAGTCTTTGTTCTACCTGTAGCTGCTTTATTTCTCATCAGTTATTACGAAATATTGGGTTAAATGACAGACCTCTAACCAAAAGTGCTCAGGTCATGTCAGTTGGAATATCCAGTGCTTCAAAGCCTAAGAAGGATAAATAAGTTCTGTTTTGAAAAGGAAAGAAATAAAAGTGCCATTACCTATATATGTGTGTGCATATATACACAGTACATCTATGTATATGTAGCGTGAAATAACTTACCATTTGGAGAGAAGTGTAAATGCTTTGCAAGAGCTTTATCTACTTCAAGGAAGGCCTTTGTTAAAACTAATTCCAGATTTGACTCCTCTGCAACAAGATCCCTGAAACAAACAAACAAAAAAAAGATTTGCCTCAAAGTTATGACATTTACAGACTGTCTATGGTATTATAAACTACTTACTTAAGTCATTTACTTACTTTATGAATTTATCCATGTATTTTTCACAAAAGTCAGCAGCTTCTGGCCCACCGTGCCCATCAAACAGAGCAAAATAGAGGATGCTGTCAGTCATTTGGGAGATCTTGAAGCGGTCTTCATTGTCCTTGCGTTGACCAATGAGTGAGGCACAGCCTACCTTCGATAAACTGACCTTGGGTATGGGCTTGCCATAGCGAATGCTTGAAGGTAACAGGATGGGCTCATCAATACGATCGTCCCAGATGCCAAATGAATCCCAAGTGGTGGGACGGCCACTGCTGTCTGGATCAAAGCGAGAGTTGCTGTGCAGCTGTCCTGAAGGGCTGTGAAGTTGTCTCTGGAGGACAGCAAACTGGAGGTGGTTGGCCTGATGGAATGGGAGTGGGAACAGGGCTGTCTGTAAAAAACCACTGCAACCAACGCGAGGACCGCTGCACCTTGCCAGGCGCACAAGACGGGCTGCTGACATCACCCTGACTGCTCGAACACTGGAGAAGCACTGGATGCAGAGGTAGAGGAATTTCCGAACACTGAAAAAAATGTGTTTTGTTAAACTGCATGCAAAATTTTAATGAACATTACAGCATTCTTTCTTGTTTGTTCTGGGGATGGGGGTGGTGGGGTGAAGGGAAATACCAGAACGTCTAAAATGTTGCAACTATTGCCACAACACCTAGGTCCTAGGTCATAAGGGTTAAAGGTCTGTTCAAGGAAGAGATCATTATGCAAACACTTTGGATTCTTCTTAAATAAAGGTGGAAAAACTGATTATGATTATACAATCCACATACTTTCTTAAACAACATGGTTCAACTGTGATTAAATTAAGAAAAGACTGGAAATTCAATTATAGTGCACAGCAAATTACTTGAACAAACTGCTTAATGATTTACAGAAAATTAATGAGTGACTGCTTTGTTTATTAAATGTTAACCCTGTCACATTACAAATTGCAATCAGATGAATGAACAATAAACATGTATTTTAACAGCAAGCCACAAATTGTCTAACTATAGTAGCTTAAAACCTTTTCTATCCTATAACATTAGCCAAATGTTGAAGTTTTACAAAGTACTGCATGCGATTTATAAAGTATAGTTCAATGTTTCATTTTACACGAATGATGCAACAGCCAAACAGCTAACGTTGGCTACTGTCGTTAATAGCTAACATACCAGTACATTACAGTTATATGAACCAACATGTAACATGGGGGTGGTCGTGTTTCAGTAATAACACTTAAGTAATCCTAAATATCACGACAGTGTCATAATTGTGAAAAAAGCAAATGGAGAAATGTTAAAAAAGAGCGCTTTTCATTTAGCGTTAGCATTGGCTAGCTTGCTACGCAGCGATAGCTGTCTATAGCAGACTAGCTAGCAAGGCTACCGTTGGCTACAAGTTCGCAGTTTGTCCAACGTTACCGTGACCATCCCACTGACCTTACAGCTGTGTGTTAACCACAAAGCACACCTTCGATGTTTGAAAATGCTTCAATCCTCTGCTGCTATCTTGGAAAGAATCCCGGCAACAACTGAATGAGAGCCGCCGCCTACGGTTTTTTCCCCCTCAATAAACTTTATTAAAACAAACAGTACAAGAACGCCGTACCAAAACATCTCCTGTGTACAACTCGTGTGTATAAATGCGTCAGAGTCACTCATATAATGAAAACAAAAGAAAAACAATAAATGTAAAAAATAATTGCATACAAACCTTATGAAGATTTATATATAGATGTTTTTAGAAAACAACGTCTCAGCTACGAAGTGAGATACACTGCTCCTCTCTTGCCGTGTTTTGGTCCTCTGCCAACAAGGTCTGTGATGTCACCGCACCAATCAGCATGCTGCAGACGTCTACGCCTCCTTTCACGCCCCACATATGGCGCAGATGATTGGTCGACGGCACGGAAACTGAAAACTGTACACACGAATCATTATTTGGCATCTTGGGAATCCCCCAGCCAATCACAGAAACATTTGATGGTCACATTGGCTGTTGCCGGAATCATCATGGATGTAAACAAGCAACACAGATATTCTGTTTGAGCAAAATACAAAAGTATTGGTGTTAAAATGTACCTGTAACAACTGTTATTCGATTGGAGTATAATTATTGTTCATGTGTTAATGTACGCATCACTTTAATGCAGCGAATTGTACTTTCTGTCACTCCTTTAATGTCATAGCTTCTAAGTATGGGGCTAATTTTGACTGATCTGTACAGGGCTGGATCATTTAATCAAAAATAATGCATCATTTTTGTTGGTTTTATTGTGTATTAATAATCAGAACCACAAAGTAACTAAAACTTTACTAGTGGACAAATGGAAAGTTACAGCCTCACAGCTGTCACTGCTAAACGCCACACGTTTACTTCATATCATTTGGGGCTACATAATTTGAGTAATTGCAAATAAATCTGCGCCACTAAAATCAAAATCCGCCCTGACATATCCTCCTTTTTGTGGTCGGGTGTTAAACATGGACTCAACACAAAGCTTTAAGATTCTATTATAGTTTAATTTGCTGATTTTTATCAAGATGCTTCTATAATCTTTCTGGGTCGAGTAATCAACAATGAGATAACCTGTAAAGTAAAGTATTATCATAGTATTTTATCACAGTAGGAGTTTAACAGAGAGTGCATGAACACCAGAACAGTCACAAGATGAGAACCTGGTGCACATTTCTAAATGAAATGTATGTACAGTATTTAACTACATACGCTGCAGATGTTTTACCAGGCTGCAGTGACAATGTTCTACTCAATGTGTTGAGTCAGTCACTGGACAAGCTGATCAGGTGAACAGGCTTGGTGGTTGGCATGGAACTGGACTCTATGGTGCCAGTTACTGTAAAAAGGACTCTGAGAGCAAAATGCCATCCACGCACTGCACAGCACAATCATCAACCAGACAGACTCAGATCCTTCACCCAGAGAAATAAATTTCCCAGTGGGGTACTTGTAGTTTTGTATATCTATCTATCTATCTATCTATCTATGACTGAATCTGACCAATCACAGCCTTCCTCCCTGTAACGTTCAGTGACGTAGGCGGCTGTGACACTTCCTCGTTTGTTTTCTGAGCTGAACCGAAACCAGACACCAAATTTCAGGATGCATCTCTCCAGGTGACACAGTGTTTTAATTTTTAACAGACCGCATACGTTGCAACACCCTGTTACTCACGATGCGGACATCGGCTAACAAGCGGAATCCCGTGTTTGCCTTCAAGCCGACAGCCAGCGTTGCTTTAGCTCGCTAAGGTTAGTTAGCTAATGCTTAACTGCACTTGCTTGTGTGGGTCATCCATCCGTCTGTTTTGGTTCAGTTGAGAAACTGTTTAACCAGCTAATCTCCGTGGAGGTATTTAACTGGGCTGCTGGCTCTCTTTATCATTTCTAACTACACAGCGCAGACCCAGGCCACTCCTCTTCAGTGTCTCCGCAACAGCAAGCTATCGTTAAATAAATGTCCTTACAGATAAGAGCTAATTCAAGAACAGTAACACACAGCTAGCTAAACTCATATAGCTGTTAGCTGAGCGGATTCATATTGCTCTGCTGGTACATTTTCTGTAATAGATGTTTTTCGTTAATAACTAGCAATTTTCATATATCTGTTTTAAACTATTATTAACAACAACTTTTTTGCATTGCACCTAGTTGTGGAAATCCCTCCTGCAGCAATACAGTTTGTTTTCAGGCTAGCGGTTAGCTCTTTAAGTCAATACATTACCAATGATGTTAACTTTGGTCTGACCACAGACCACAGCAGATCTGACCAGTAGTTCAAAACTAGACAATTCATCTACCATTGAACGTTTTACAAATTTGATTCTGTTGTGGAATTAGGCATAATCATATTGATATTTGCACTGCAGATTAATTTTCTTCCACTTGTGTAAATGATAAATCAACCAGTCGTTTCACCTCTGTTTGTAGCCTTATTGGAGGTAGGATTTCTTGCACAGCTTTTGTCTTTTACTGCATTCATTTAGCTGGATGAATGCTGACCGACTGACAACTGAGTGCAGGTAAAACACAAAAATAATTATTTTGTTCTGTAATTTTACGGTTTTAAAGGGTTCAAACTTGTTCTGTCACCATCATGATGACACAACATATTCTGTCTCCCTGTATCTGTCATGTTTTGTTTATCGCTACACCCATTTGCTTATTAGCTTTGCCTCAGTCAGTAACATGCATGTATTGTGAGCAGACTGACTGCTTGGAGCTGCTTAAGATGGGATTACAAAGATAGGCTTTTTTTTTTAAACACATGGCCTGTTCGTCTGTCATACAGTAATACTTACATAATTCTCACACACAGCCACACCCACCATTAAACTCATTCTTAGAAACATTATCAATGTCCATACATGGCGCACAGCAATCAGTTAGTGTTGATGACGTAATGGTTATTTTGTTTTATTTCCAGGGTTGGAATTTACATGAGGAGGAGAAGGCGTGACTGCTCGCAAGCCTGAACATTATAGTCTTCCTCCATCTGGCCATCACGCCCTCTGCTCAGATTCGTGCTCATCCCATCCCTCATTGCCAACATGCTGTGTTGGGGCAATGCAAAAGATGGACAGTTGGGCGCTGGTGGGGAGAGGAACCCTGTGTTTGAGCCAAGATACTGTGATGTGTTCAGTGGCAGGGGACTGAAAGAGGTCGCCTGTGGAGGGCAGCACTCAATGTTCTTGCTGCATGATGGTAGTGTGTATACATGTGGCTCTAACAGCTGTGGACAGCTGGGCCATGACAAACCAGGGACTTACCCAGGTAAGATTTCAGCATGGACACCAGCTTTACTGACTTGAATCATTAGGTTGCACCATGCTGCTGCACTGCATTTAGTTGGTGTGTGTAGAAAGCTACCAAGTCCATGTGATAATGTGGCTGGACATGATGCGTGATTTCTTTAGTTCTTGAGTTATTAAAATAGGTAATGAACTAGAATAGCTATTAGCACTGGATTCACTGTGTTAGAGTTACATTCTCGTGTGAGAGTATCTCATGGTGACATGGCTGCTACATGCTGGAATGCTAGAAAATGCCCACCTTTCTAAAACTCAAGAAGCTGAAGTGACTTGTACAGGTTGTAGCAGCTTCCGATGTTGTTGTGGTTGTTATAATTTGTTTGTGATTAATGTTGCTAGAAATTTAACAACCTGGATGAGTGGAAATCTCCAGGATGTAGATACTAATCAATATGTAACTGTTTTTATGCAATGTACAGTTGATTGGACAGAAACCTGAGTGAAATCTGACACACTGTGTATATAAGCTCAGAAATCTTTGAAATAAATGATCTAAATTTTGGCATATACACATTATTTCTCTGATTGTTTTTGGTTGGGAACATAAGATTGTGTGACTAACCATGTAGGCACTTCTAGAACATTTAAAACACATAGCTCATAGCCGTAGACCCATCATACTACAGTATGTTCATATCATGTGGGTGGAGGTTTCGGATGTGTTACTTTGTATATGCGTGTGGGTGAAGCTGTAACAGCAATGAATAAATGCAAGAATTACTGGACATTTCACGAATAAGTACCTAAAAAAGTGTGTAGCTTGATGATATCCCAAACAATGTGTAAGCACTACTGACTTTCATCTGGTGTGTGTCACGATAAAACACTTTCTAGTCTATAAAAATTTTTTTTTTTTTTTGAGGTCATAGTGAATTATGTCAAGATGTTGTCTCCCAATATAATGCGCTCCAGTACAACGCCACCACCCACTATGACCTCAACAGTAAACTCATAGTAGAATTATCACCTTTTTAACTAAATCTGAGAAATGTAAAAGAACAATTAATAGCAGAGCTGCTGCACTGGATTACATTAGATTGTACATATGTACCTAATAAAGTAACCAGTAAGTGTGTATATGTCTACTGCTAGTTCCTAACATCTAAATCATAGTTGATTATTTTGGTTTTATAAACAACAAAGGTCTGTTTTCTTTTCCTTGTTGTTGATGAGCTAGAATACACGTCCTAATTGCTTTACATGGGTTGGTTCTGCTTTATTATTTAAAACAAAATAAACAAAATGTCAGACTTGGAATGAGAATCATGGGCAAAAGCAATCAGCCATATTGTCTCTGGTGTAAGGAGAATGTAAGTGTGACAATCTCATCCTCCTCTCCACAGAACTAGTTGTAGCTCTGGATACTCAGAAGATAACAACGGTGTCAAGTGGTCGGGCCCATTCTATGGCAATTAATGAGCAGGGTCAGGTGTTTGCCTGGGGAGCTGGTGAAGGGGGTCAACTGGGCCTCGGGACCGCAGAGACAGTTGTTCGAATCCCAAGGTGACTGTATGTAGTGCACCATAGGAGAGCTGAAGTTTTTAGACCATTAAGATGAGATAATTTTATTTTTATTTTTATTTTTATTTTTATTTTTATAATATGATCATTACTTATTTAATTACTGCTTAACAAGCAGACATATGATGTGGTTAAATTAGTAATACATACAAAATAACATTTCTATGAATTATTCTGTTCCCATGAACGTAAAAAATTATAATTATTAATTGTGTGAACAGTTGTTTCACAGTTTGAGAGAGCAGTGAAACATCTAGTCAGACATGTTTTATTTTGTTTAAAAATGCTGATTTCTTGTAAAGTCAATTGTTTGTAATTCACATTTGAACCAATGAACGATTTTTTTCTTGTTTTCCTCAGGCTGGTAAAAAGGCTGTGTGACCATCAGATCTCCCAAGTAATGTGTGGCAATCAGCACTGCATCGCACTTTCTAGAGGTGTGAAAGACATAGTGTCTTTGAGGATCTAATAAAATGTGTCTATATGCTTTATGTCCAAAATGTTGTAGCTGTAAAGTCAACGTATGGTCAGGGTTAAGGGCAGTGTTTTTGTTTTGAACCATAAGTGAGAATGGAGATTAGCATTCTGTCGCAGGTATAGGTGTAGATTAATTGTTACTAACAATACTCTGCCTTTTCCCTCTCAGATGGCCAGCTGTTCACATGGGGCCAGAACACTAGCGGCCAGCTTGGTCTGGGTAAAGGAGAACCCAGCAAGCTGTTCCCACATCCCCTGAAGTCTCTGGCGGGAATTCCTTTGGCACAGATAACTGCTGGGGGAGACCACAGCTTTGCTCTGTCCTTGTCCGGAGCTGTATTTGGCTGGGGCAAGAACAGAGCAGGTCAGCTGGGTCTTAATGATAAACAAGGTAATAAGCAGCTGGTTAAGTGAGAATATGTACACACCTGTTTGAAAGGTCTATCATGGTTTAGTAACATTCATCATGGTAACTAATAGGACTTCTAGTCTACAAATGTGTATGTGGCATTTGCATTCCATGTATGCTGTTTCTTTGACGCTGGATAGAGAAGTGTGGATGTTTCACACAGTAAATATGTGTTCACATAAGGAAACAAGGAATTACTAGAAATGACAACAATTTTAGGTTTTTCATTTGGAAAGTGTTCTA
>OMLM01007665.1:142887-163821 GCA_900302695.1 Helostoma temminkii | reverse complement strand
TTTGTCTTTAACAGTAATTCCCTTCATTTATTTGTTTGGCAGGAGTCTACAACAACTTCTGGACTACGAAGGAGGTGACGTGGAGGAGACCTTTCTTCTCAATTTTGCTGTGAGCATCAGCTTTTGTTTGTTACCGTGAACTGTCGTAAATACTCGTAACACTTTTCTGTCAGCAAATCCCATCAAAAAAAATATGTTGCTTTATTTTAACCCTGTTTGTGCCTCGTTTAAAAAGCATACATCTTTAAAAATGTTTACATTCATCTTTCTCACACACACACACACAAAAAAAACAAACTTCACCTATTTAAGGTATTAGTGTTAATATTGAATTTTCTTAGATGTAACATAACAACATTATTGTGTGAACACTGCACTACTGTACGCGACAGCAGCAGAGAGAGAGAGATGGCTCATGTGATTAAACATTCGACAGCTCCATTTTTCTTTGTGTTGACCCTGTTCATGTTAGAATATCATCTGTAACCTGCTTAATCTGCACTTCTTCTTTGTATACCTACAGAGCTTTCATCTAAGACTTCTTTAAAATTGTATTTGCATGTCAGATCACCAGGGAGAACTATGGGATGACAGAAGTCAAGGAGCTGGTCCCCGGGGGAGAAAGCATCAGTGTGGACAAAAACAACCGGTGAGGCAGATCAAATATAGACAGCTGGAAATTTAAGCAAACATTTCGGCTGATTGGATTTTTGTGAGAACAAATTCATCAAGTCACGGTTGAAATGATCTTGTTTTAAGAATTTATGATGCCCTACACTCTGTTCTGCCTGAAAGACAAACAGATGACTGTGATTGTTTTTATATATTTTGTTCCAGCACTGAGATTATCATGTGCTCAAACAGCTGGCAGCTCGTGTTGCATTGTCCCAAATGAAGGTCACATCCAAAAAAAAATGATATATATATATATAGAGAGAGATCCCCATCCCTGCCCTGTTCCTTAACCTTGTCAGAGAGTCGTGGGGCAGGTGGTGTCAACATGTCTGGCTGCTGGTGCTGAACAGATGGTGAAAGCGGCAGTGACCCAAGTTGTTCCTGCAAAATCCCTTTAGTGCTCTGATATAAAAATGTAATTACATAAATAATAGCAAAATCTCATGTCACTGTGGTTTAAAAACAACATATATATATATATATATTGATTTTGTCTGAATGTTTGTCTGTAAGATGATTTCGTACCTTTCTGTGTCAGGTCATGTTGGTTTTTTTCTAGGCTTTGTAAATTTTATGGAGTATGTTTTTCTGTCTGTCCGCTTAATGAGGTGGTCAAGGGCAGGTATGTGTGCTGGTATGAGGCTGAGGAGCTGGTTTTCTGTTCCCTGCAGCTCATCTGACATCTTTAAACTGTGTAAAACAATATTTTTGGATCGTTGTGCTTCCTTTTTTGATGTGTTTTCTGTTGAAATAGGAAGTTTTGCTGGCAACTAAAAGACTGAATCATCATTTCTTTATATACAAAAAGCTGTTTTTGCAAAAGATGGTAGGATGGTGATGGTTTTGTAGTGTTATTTAAATAAATTCCTGGTTGGCGATGTCACCTCTAGCAAATTTGTTCTGCACAACATAAAAGCTATGTTCAGTTATGAAACAGGAGATTTGCAAACCTTTTCTCAACAAAACGTCTTGAATATTTTCTAAAATCTATGATATTTTCTATCATATACTGTATTAGTTTAGGGCTGTTGTGAGATGAACCTATTGAGTTACAACATGGCAGTGTGTATTCTAACTCATCTTTCAAAACCTTGTAATCTTTTTTACACTGTGTTTACCTGCGCTGTGTATTTCTAGTCATGGACTCCTGGGTGGATCCAGCAGGGATGAAGAGATTATCCATTTAATCTTCTTAATCAGCTTCTGCAGTGACACCTCAGTGACATGTAAACACGTTCACATCAGGCTGAATGAGGAAGGTGATGATGAACTTGTGTGAGCCTAAAAACATTTGATGATTTTAAAACCCATCTAAAATAATCCTAAAGTTATACACGCACAGTCATGTCACCTTCACTTCTTAGGACATTAAACTGACTAACTTTTATTTCCCGGAAACGTTCCCTAAAACTAACTACAGTCACTACTTGCTGACCCCTAATGTCTTTACCTGAGAATTTAATGATTTACGTAATTGAGACCTGCGTTTTGTCGCCAAAGGGAAGACAAATGCCCACAATATGACTGTGTAAACACATTTTGTCCTTACAATACCTGTAATACACTTGCACGCAAATGCAGATATAATTAGGGAGGAAGCAAGTGTTTACAGTCACACGTTGAAGTCTGTATGAAGTCTTTCCTCATAAGCTGATTTGTGAGGATGCAGCTGCCACGCAGAACAAATTAATGATCTGAATGTTTACTTGCTATGTGTGTTTCAGGAAGCAGTTTGTGGAGGCCTATCTGTGCTACGTGTTTTCAGACTCCGTCAGCGAGCAGTACTCTGCCTTCTCCTCTGGTTTCCTGAAGGTGTGTGGGGGGGAGATCCTGTCACTGTTCCAGCCGTCTGAGCTGATGGCAATGGTGGTCGGCAACAACAACTACAACTGGGAGGAGATGGAGAAGGTCAGCGGCGGTTGTGTGGTTTACAAATGCCAACATGGAGTGTTTGTAGTGACCATGTGTCCAATTTGATCTGCTGCAAACTGGCTGCTGTGGATACACTCAGCAGGAATTTCTAACCATTTCCTGTTTGTGGTCAGATCTGCCTTCTAGCTGTTTTTTTTAAATTTTCTGAGCACATGTAAACCTCATAGTTGGATAAAACAACTGTGAGTATAAATTTTCTCCAGTGACATAAATGTGTGCAAAATGTGTGGATGTGATGATAATCACGTTTCACTAGACAGAGCTGGATATTTAACTTTTGCTCTATCAGCATTTGGCTTGTTAGCAGTGAACCCACAAAACAGAAATACAATAAATTACAACACAGTGAAATCATATTATGATGACTTCTACATACTTTCACTGGTAAGATTTGTTAACCAGATGCATGTTTGTTTCACATGAAATTCCTGTCCGCTCTCTCTGAGGTTCTGCATCCACTGAGGATTTTGGTTTTTGTTTTGATGAAATGTATAACATTTCTAACCAGGGAGGGGTTTACATTTGCTATTAACAAGACTGCTGCATACAGCCATGCTGGAAACAATGTGAGGCTGTACTTAGGCACAGCAATTTTAAGGGGCTTTAAGATGATGGTCTTGTTCACAAGATGTGAAAAAATGCAAACCTCCCAATTTATTTCATTGGAGGATTACGTGAAAGGCAGCTGACTGAGGCACCATGGAGCTTCAGCAAAATGACGAAGCCCCATGCATCAAGAAAAGTTGTTCTGGACTCAACTTTGTGCTATTATCTGCAGGAATAATGATTCCACGTTAGTTTAGCATGTTAGCATGCTAACATTTGTTACAAAAAACACAACTGTTGAGGAGGACGAGAGCATCATCAAACAGAGTTGTTCCAAGCTCACTTTAATGCAGTGACGCCTCAGCGACATTAAACACATTCACATCAAGTTGAATGAGCATGCCAACATTTGACTATTAGCACAAAAGACGTAAAGTATCAACAAAGTCTTCAGAAAACATAATCTGTAAAAGCCAAAATTTATGTTGATACATTTTTATTCTGGGGGTCATGAATGTCTGTACAAAACATCATGGATAGAAATATGACAGGAATAATCATAATAAATGCTTATATTTATACAGATCATTCTAACAGATAAATGAAACTTTATGATTTGTTTATTTGTATCTTAGAAACTAGACAAACATGGGATGTGTTGGTGTTTGGTTTCACATATTTTACTGCTGATTCTTGTGTCCACAGATCCCTGTTGTACAGATTGCAACATAATGGGATTTTTTAAGATAAAATGGATAAAAATCCAATGATTAATGATGCCAGATAGGAAATAGTTACTGATCATATAACAAGAAAAAGATTTAAATCTGAACACCTCTCTGTGTGTCTTTTGGCAGAATGCTGTTTATAAAGGAGAATACACAGCCACTCATCCAACAGTCAGATTATTCTGGGAGGTTTTCCATGAGTTCCCTCTGGAAAAGAAGAAGCAGTTCTTATGTAAGTATTTAATTAACTCACTGCTCAAAACTGCGTGACAGTTTAATTCTCAAGCTGTCAGCCACAGACATCTTATAAATACTGTAATGATGTACAGGTTGTTCCTGCCTGAGAATATATGTAAATGTGGTGCTTTAAATGTGTGAAGGCAGTTCTGAGTGTTTTGAACAAAAATTACTATTCTTACATAACCATAGTAATTCATCTTTTCGGGTGGTCAGACTTCATTTATTCTGTCTGAACCATTGGAAATACTGAGTCAGCGTATTGGTAGATTTGGGCTCTAACACAAATTCTGTTTTATGTTCATGTAATTTGAGTTATTAAAGAAGGTAATTTATTCAGAGGGTTTTTAAAATAGGATTACATAGATAGTGGCGGAACTGTATGTTATGATTACTGGGTCTGGAAGTTAAAAGCAAGTAAGTTAGCGCAATCTAAAGATACGGTAAATTAGAGCTAGACGATGGTGTTGGGCTGAAAAATACAAACTCTGGATAATGTCTAGATATATTCAGGGTACCAGTGCATGTATGAAAACAGCTATATATTGACAATGGAAATACTTCTTCTTTCAAAACCATCAGAGTAGACTAACAGTGCAGTATTTGCAGTAGCGCCCATCAGAGAAGAGTAAAATAAGACATGCTCCTGTGTTGTACCTGTCCTTATATTTTATGTATTATTAATTATTTAATATAATAATTGGAGCTCACAGGTGTTTTCTCATCACTGTTGTAGTTGATTGTAACCTTGTTGTGTTATACTACAGTGTTCCTGACCGGCTCTGACCGCATCCCTATTCACGGCATGGAGAGCCTGCGCATCATCATCCAGTCCACCACAGCCGAGGAGCACTACCTGCCGGTGGCCCATACCTGCTACAACCTGCTGGACATGCCCCGCTACCAGACCAAAGAAATCCTGCACCGCCGTCTCACTCAGGCTGTGGAGCAGTACGAGGGCTTCAGCCTGGTCTGAGGAGGGGAGGAGATCTGCAGCAGTTTTAATGCACTTTATCAGCAATATAGCACCGTGTCAGTTTCAAAGTAAAGGAGGACCTCAAGATACAGGAGGATCGCTCTCTCTATAAATGCTCTTACAAGATTGTTAAGCATCTTGAATCTAAAAGGTCTATCTATGTAAATGTAAAGTATTAATGTTTTTATAGCTTTGGGCAAAGTTTCTCAACCTTTAAGGACCTTTTAGAGGAAATTTCAGTGGATATTTGTTTAAAATATATCATAGTTTTACAGCTGTATGGCATGTTGAAATTCATGGCTATAGTAAACACTTTGGGACCTAAAATCAAAGGCCAGAGATGGTTGAGAAACTTTGGCTTTGTGTAATTTAATTTTTTTCTTTGCAAAACTTGTATTTTATATTGTCCTTAAATTCTATTTTTCACCTTTAAAGATTTATGTTATTACCCTGAGACAACACAGTATATTTGCTTTTTGTTGTTTTTTTAATTTATTAAATAGAGTGGTTATTTTTTGACAAAATAAATATGTATATATATGTATTGTACATGTAGATGGCACTTTGAATATAAACTTTACCCCTCGTGTTGGGAGGAGTGCTCAACACACTGATCCTTTTAAATCTGGACACCAGCACGTCCTCTCTGGCCTGATTTTTAAAAATGGACAGACGAAGAGTATCTGGCAGGCAGGAGGGTGCAGGATGAATCACACTGAATTATTTGCAATTCCTTGTTTCTTTTTTCAGCTGCGGGTCACAGAACAGCTGACTTTGTATTGAACCTACATTCAACAGTGTTGCCTTCTACAGTAAAACCTACAACAAGTACACAAGAAATGCTGACTTTTAAAAGTTAATTTCTAGTGGTTGCTGTCTGTGTGCATGTTGTTGAGTGAAAGCAAAAACCTGATTGTCATTGAAAAGTTTGATATTTGGGGAAATTTTAACCTGTTGATGGAGGGTTAGATGAGAAGATTGACACCATTAATAACTAGTGACCACAGATTGTGTCTGTGGTCTATATTGCTGTATTCATGCAATGTTTGAGTTGGAAGTGTTTGTCTGTTATTCCAAAACGATAAACACTGTCCACAATGCTGTATTTGCATGCTTTCTGCCAACATTTTAACATGTCTGTACTTCTTTTCACCAAGTGGGAATTATTATTGCTGTCAGATAATCTCCATACAGTATGTACAAGTCATAATTAGAAGTCATAACCTGACATGAACACCGTTTTCCACATTGCTGCTTGTAATTCTGCTTTGAACAATCTGATTTGCAACATAAAAAGGGTACAATTAGCAGCTTTTAGCTCAGTGCAAAGACTGGACATGGGGAAACCTTTAGCTTGTTTTTGTCAAATGGTAACAAAATTTAACACATCGAAATCGGGTAACAGCAAAATGTAAATTTCAATCCATGCAAAAGTGAATATGTGACTATAACTTGTTTTACAGTATGTGGCTTTCACTGGTGTTACACCATATTTTGTGACCTGATTAGGACTAAGCTACAGCAAACATTTTTATTATTACTGGCTTTATTTTGGTATCACATTTAGCAAGTGCTAATTGTGATACCACCATCATGTTTAGACAGTGTTGGTGGTATGTAAGTAAATTTACTGAAGTAAGGTACTTACGTACATTTACCATGATTTACCATCCAACAGTATATACAGTAGAGTTTGATTAGTAGATGTCATTATATCATGTAAAAATACGTACATGCCACAGACTTATGAAATATGAGGATTTGGTACTTTAGTTTTTAATTACTGCAGTGTATTTTTGTTTGGACTGTTAGGACAAAACAAACATTGGGAAGTTACAGTTTGAAGATTTCCAATTTTTTTTGATTAGTTTTATACATACCAATCAATACATTATTTAAACTAATATCACTATATTAATGAAAATAGTAAATAATTACACCCTTATATAGCAGCATCCAAACAACTACAACAGTAAACTAATACTGTAAAAAGCATTTATGAGCATTATGAACAACCTACTTTTAGTTTTGATGTTTTGATTGGCTACATTTTCTGGATTATACTCACTCTGAAGCAACATTTTCATGCAGGATTGTTATTTGTAATGGAGTATCTTGACAGTACATAGTAGTACTTTTACTTTGGTAAAACATCTTTGTGAACGTTGCCTAGCAACCACAGAGACCCGGAGCACCGTTGAGCTAACTTATGCTAAAACAACGATTTAAGGTTTTAATGTAATGTTTTTCTACAAATGAAAGTTATTTAACATAAAATTTACAAAACATTAGATGATGTGTTAGCGCGAAATTTGTTGCCTTAGGACAAAGCCATGCTGCTTGTTTCCCGTCGTGCTGTCTGCTATGCTAAGCTAATTAGCTAAGATTCAAGTTAGCGTTACCATGACGGTAACGTTACAAATATGTATCTTCTTATTTAACTCTCGACTATAAATGTGACATTTGCGGCAGGACAACACAGTAAGTGCATAATTAACTGAGGGCGGATGACGCATTAAACGTAGTAACATTAGATATGTCTCATATCAGTTGTCCTAAAATCCTGATACTATATTTATTCATACATTCAACCATATTAATCCAAAGTAATGTGTGGTTAGGCTGTGCAAATGTGTGAAATAGTCTTGCCTCCATATATGTACAAATATATATTATATATTTTATATATTTCATACACGACAGTGACATGACTTGATGTCTGACCACGGACTCTATATGATCCTAACAGGTCACACTGACATCCATTTAGCAATAAGAAGTTAAAACAGCCCAGTAATGTAGTGATACCGCTGGGTCAAATTTATTAAACTTAACTGCATGTACACACACATATACATGTCTTAATAAAACCTGATTTCTTCTGCAAAGTTTAGTCCTATGCAAAAGTTTGTGCAGTCCTTTGACTTTTTTTTTTTTTTGCACCTTTTAATGTGCTATGGAAAATGTGATTTTTTGCATATTTGTCTGAAATCTATACAGAGCTCTCTGTTCCAGCCAATTGTTTTTTAATAAAATACATAATAAAAGCACATTTTTCTGTGTGTTTGAGGATTTAATTATGCACGTTTTTATCATGTGTCTACGATTTCATATTCACTAGCTGTTGACACCTGTTGTCCAATGCAGGGATGGTGGTTTGAACCTCAGCTCCTGTCCTGTGGAAGCCTGCTTGTGCAAGATACAAAGCCCTGATGGCCAGCACATGTAGGTGAATGTGAGGTGACACTTTCTCCCACTAGAGCTGCTATGTAAGTTGAGATTTTAACTTTATTCTCAACCTTTGGTTTAAATTTTCTGAACTCTCTCTTAACTATCCTTAACTATAAAACAGTATGTACACACGATGATGCAGATGAGCTAAAAACTTTACACAAACTCAGTCACACAAAGAAAACCCACACATACCCACTCAGTAAAAATATGATTTCATTCATATTATATACAAAATACCAATACAATTTATGTACTAAAATGTACACACTCAATATTCATTAAGCTCTGCCAGTGTTTACATTCAATAAAAACGAAATTCACACTGATAATCATCCATTTTGGAGAAAGAGAGGAAAAAAGTACTCGCTCACAGAAATGTAAACATACACAGTGATCCATATTTACAAAAGGACAACAGTTCTGGAGAGGACAAGAAGGAACCGCAGGCCGCTGGAAAAACAGTGGCTTTTAGCCGCCATTTCTGCCCTCCAGAGTCGTCTCATAAATGGCCTTGTCAATGTTTATCAGTGTAAGCACAAACATATCAGTGATTCCAAGACAAGAAATAGCTTATTTGACATAAGGTAAATGGGAAAAAAACACATCATGCATAAAATGTACACTCAAATGCTTAAGTACCAGTGATCACAAAAATAAGCAGTTTTATTAAATGTGATGAACATTGGAGCCATTTTGGTTCATGGTTTGTACTCAGTCACTGTCTTTGGGTCGTTTTTAAATTAGAAAACACTTCTTTTCGTGAGCAAATACTCAATGTAACTTCTAGTGAAGCAATATAAGATTATTTCAGACATCATATGATGGTCAGGACTGAAATAGAGAAAGCTAATTGTTAAGTGACTACTTTTAAGCCTATTCACATACAAATAGTAACGCCTCCCTTACAAAAATACACATAAATCTTGATTGCAAAATCCTCCTTTAAAAATAATAATTTCCCATCTATTATTTTACTTTACTTAAGGTTTGTTTTTTAAGACTTCTACAGTAAAGCATGAGAAAATAACTTTTCTGATAAAAACATTTAAAGGATAGAAATAAATTATTAACAGTACAAGAGTGATTCAGGTTATTTGTGCGTGTCTTGCGTGAGTGTCAAGAAACGTCCTCTCATAAAGGCGAGGTTTAGCTGATAATGAACTTCAGATGAAGCAGGTGACTCCGTGTCCAAATCAGTCGTGAGTCAGCAGAAAACCCCTCCGTGCTGGAAAGAACGGATTAACAGGCTGTTCCCCTATCCAGAAACTTGAGCAGCACAGATGGCAACAAGAATGAAAATCATATTTCTTCTCCTGCAGGGTGAGATGTGTTTGACCAAATATCTAGAGACTATGTATCAGTCTGTTATTACAGTATTTTATTTTTACTCAGATGAACTTAGTCGAGTCTCTTTTGCTGATGAGGACTTCCAGCAGCCGCAGTTTGGCTTTAACGTGTTTGTATTCGTTGTACTCCACTGCCAACGGGGAGCGGTCTTCCTTCTGCACATTTCTGTGGGAACAAGATGTGGGTGGAAGACAAACATTATGAAATCAGAAAGTTTTAGCAGCCATAAACCTATTATTCTGTTACATAATTTGAAGATTTTTTTCTTTTCTTTTACCTTCCATTTTGTCTAAAGAACTGGTCCTCAAACTCTTTCAGGTTTTTGCGGATTCTCTTCTTCTCCTCTCTGGTCTCTTGGAGCTGCTCCACAAGTTCCTGCCTGTGAGATTAAGAGTAGAAACTTTTAAATACCTACAACCAAAGTATTTATAATGTGCTGATCAAACTTTAATAACGGAGGACGTGGAAGATGTTCTCACATCCTTTACTGAAGTAAAAGTACCAATAAAGCAATGTAAAAATACTCAATTGCAAAATCTTTCAGTCAGAAACAAACTTAAAGGAACAGAAATAATTTTGCAACAAAATGCACCTAAAGTACATATGTAGACAAAAACTATATCTTATTATTTAGGACATAAGTAGATTGTTAATACCGATGCATTCATGTAAAAGCAGTGTTTCACTGTTGTAGCTGCTAGAGGTAAAGCTAGTTTTAACTACTGTAATTACAGTTAAGGAGTTTACTCCAGTGGTTCAAGATAAATTTGGAAAGTCTTGAGATAATTAACGACAGGACAGAAGAGACAAATGTTCTGCTACACATAACTATATCACACTTTTGTATGTTAATGTCTTCCGGCATAATGGATCATTTGTTATCTGACTTTGGGTGTCAGATATTTTAATTAAAGGAATGACAAATCAACACTAAACACACAGCTTTTTGAAAATATGTCAAAATTCACAATATATGTCTTTTCAATGTAGTAAATTGCAATTACCAGAAGATGGAAATACTACAACAAAACTGCACTTACTACAGTACTTAAGTAAATTTACAGAGTTAATTTACGAGTCACCATTTTTTATTATGAGAGAATCATGTGTTTTTAGGTACTTACATGGTGGCAGAGTGCAGGTTGGACAGCCCCATATCCATTGTGTTTTTAGAGGGTGAGAGTTCATCCACTGGAGAAATGAAACCATCCACTTCCTCCTCCATGTGGTCCAGTAAGCCCAGCACACTGAGGTCAGGCCGAACAGTCATGGTGAGCTGAGGCTTTGATTCTCCGTCGTCCTCTGAGCCATCCTCTTCCTCCTGCAGGAGAATAAAGAGGTCAAATAGCTGATCATATCACACATCGAGCACCGTTTAAAGAAAGGCCAGTGATCAGTGGGCCTCCAGGCTCAAACACTGCAGTACATGAGGATCATGCAGTGTTAGTCATCAATGGTTATAAATCGTCACAGTAAAGCAGCAAAGTGCAATTCAGTGGTTCCCATTTGTGATTCATTCCTATTCACATTGTGTATTTTATGAGGTTAATGAGGGCAGATGACTGGAAAACCAACAATCCAGAGAAAAACAGCTTCAAGTTCTGAACAAACAATGAAACATCATCTCACAACAGCCTAGACTAAACACCCAGAAGAATCCACGAAAAGGAATCAATTATTTCTTCTGCGATTTGATTACAGTTTGTTTTTAAAACACACCTGAAGGATCCTTTGAGTTTAGTACAACCTGGGTCTTGTTCCAGCTTTGACATTTGTATTTATTAAAATATCTGATATCTGAGAACATGTCGACATTCAGTCTGATGACCAGAAAAAATGATCTAGAAAAAGAAAAAAAAGTAAAGTATTTGTGTCATGCTAACCGTCTTAAGATTCAATTGTGCATTATTTTTAGCTTTTCTGATCACTAACAGGTTTTGAGGCACCCTCAGTACACGTGAATACATTTTTTTGTTAGTTTTACTACACCACAATCAGATCACATATCACCTTACAGCTGCAGATGTACACACTGTAATACAAGTACTCCTGGCTGAGGGTTATTGATTTAATATTCTGTAATTTCATGGGAACAGCAAGCTCTCTGACAAACTTAATTGATAGTGGAAGACGGGGGGGCCTTAAAACCCATCATCTGCCTATTAGTGTTTGTTTTTCCCCCTTTGTCGGCCTTCTGACATATTCTCAGATCAGTGTTTTTATTACTGAGCGTTGCAAAACTACAACAGAGCCCAAGTTGTAAAAAACCACCATTATAATTTAAACAGGATTTACTCTTCATACATTTGGATTACAAACTATTTTAAAAATCACACAGCAATTCACATCACACCCAGACAACTACTGATTCATCATTTCTACAGATGCTCTTCTATAGATGCTGGTGGCAGGAAACAGGCAACTGCCCAATCAAAAGGCAGCAATCAGGTTCATTAGAGGGTAGATGGTAGTAAATAAGGTGGAGGTGAGGTTGGAGGGTAGTAGTGTGGAGTGAGGAGAGGGAGCTGGCGACAGATTATTGAAGCAGCAGCAGCTCTTCACCTTGATATCGTCGAAGAAGAGTGCGGTTTCGCCCTCGATAATGGGCTGAAGAAGAGGACCTCTGCGCTTGCTGGAGGGAGAACCCTGTGGTGATGGTTAAGAAGAGTTAACCATGCTAAACTGTTCACTCTGGCATTCACAACAAGAAAGTGCCAGGCTGCCTTCTAATTTTGGACTAGTTCTGCATCTAAACTGCTAAAATTGAGTTTGTGTTCTTCTTCTTCTTCTTCTTCTTGTCCAGAACAACACCAGGATAACACCACATTTTCCCTGAGGAAGCTGAACAGTGTTTTGGAATCGTAATTTGATTCCAGTCAGTCTTATAACTTCGTGATTAAGACCAGCTTGAAAGTGGAAACTGCGAATGAATCAGCTTAAAGACTCACAGTTCTGTCTGGGTAAAACTCCCAAATCATAGGAAAACTACGTCTGTGCCCCTGTAAATTTTCACCTTTTGAGATTAAACTCCAAAAAGTTACAATTCAAATGAGACCAGGATCATGACTTAAAAACATTTTGTTTTTGTTATGAGAGGCAAAAAAGGAGTTATTGTTTCTTGTTTCTAAAAAAATGAAACTGAAAAACATTCTGGGTTTATGCACGTCATCTGACTTAACCTTTCCAGGAAAATAAACATGCTGAATCATGAATACTGATCTATGGCATTGACTCCAACTTGCATGATGGGGATTAGAGGCAGTGCTTTATATAACGCATATGCACTGTGTGCCTCTAACTGAGATCACATCTTACATAACAACTTTTTATAGACTTCAGCAGGGAAAATTACATACTATAATCTGATGACAGACCTGTTTAATGTAATTTACATAGAATCTGACCAAAAAATGCCTCATATGAGAAGAAGACCATTTTTACAGTTTTTGACACCTCTCCTGCATTTGGCTATTTAATGTTATCATTTCCTGTGGCCTCAATTTCCCAACTGTGAGCTTTTGTGACTGAGCAGCTAAAGCTGGCTGGTGTTAAAGTTTAGAAGATGATAACATGTCTGTGGCACAACTGCCTCTTGTCCCCACAACAGGGGGTAAAGTCATATAGCACGAGCTGGGATTAAGTGTCTGCAGAGGTTTTTCTGCTCTGTTGTGAAAGAGAAACACAACTGAGGGGCGGCTGTGGAGGAAGAATCAGGGTTAAGCTGTGGCACTTACAATGACAGGGATGGTGGAGGCTCTGCACAGGATCTGCTTGACCAGGCGGTATCTGTCATACAAGGGTTTCATGATCTGCCTCTCGCTTTTGGTGACCTGAAGTGGCATAAATGAGCGAAACAAAGGCACCTCATTAGAGCTCTATAAAGTTGTCCTTTAATTCGTATCGCACTTGTTATCACTTTCTTCTCTTTTCTCTAATAAGAATAAGCATTTTCACAGTCAAGAAATAGAACTATGCATAATTTTTTACACTGTGAAAGCTCTTTGTCTCTCTTGATTTGTAATCTGAGCCGTAATCAAGCAGTAAACAAGATTTCCACTGTTTGAGCCAAATGGAATTAGATACATGGAGCGTGGTGTATGTATTCAGTATGTGTCTGTGGAGACTGGGGATGACTCACTGGTCGGCCGTGTATGCTCTCGTAGTAGAGCAGAGCTTTCTGCAGGGCTACTTTTTCGGCGCTGATCTGCTCCCGTGTCATATCCTGTCAGCAGGGGTACAGGAAGTGAGTCAACACATTTTAGAAATGACTTGAGTTCATACTTTGAACACAAATTATTCCTCGCTTGGTCTGATAAATTCAGAACTTGTTGTTTGCTTTAAGAATTATCCTTTTTCCTTTTTTGTTGTTTGTCCTTTTTTTTCCTTTTTGTTTGAAGACATTTCATTTATTCATCTCTGTGCATTTAAGCCAGGGGCAGAGTTTCACCTTAATGTCCTCAGGCCGGTTCACTTCCTCCCTCTTCTCCTGCAGCTTCTTTGAAATTGTCTCCAGGGTGCTTTCCACTGGCGGCTTCGGTACTTTCTCCTGTTGAGGTTTCTTCTCCAGCTGAGATCCAAAGCTTTTGGGCAGTGTGTTGCTGCGCTGACGGGTTAGAGGCGGCAGGTCCTCTTCAGACTTCATCAGCTTATGTTCTAGTGAAGAAAAGTGAAAAGAGAAACATATACATTAATTCAGTTAACTTCAATTAATTATTGTTATTTGCTATTGCGTACGTGCTTTTGATTTCTGTGTGTTACCTTTTAGCTCCTTACGAAGCTTGGCCAGTTCATTTACCCATCTGAGCACCTCTGGATTTCCAGCTTTATCACTGTGAGAAGGCTGCAAAAGCAAACAAAAACATGAAAATAGGTTTTCTTTTTAAAATAAGGACGCAGTATCTACAATCACTGCTCTCATGGACATAACACTATTCATTATAAATCTAATTTGGAGCTTTGTGTGGATAATCAGAGACTATCTTTATTTACATAGTAGTTTGCTTGTCGTGTTATAAATGAACAGGTTGTTACACCAGTACTGACTCTGTATTTACGCTCCTCTTCAAATTTCTCTTCAAATCTGTGGATCTTCTTCTTTAAGACATGAATCCTCTTAGTTAGTTGAGCCGATGTCAGTTCCTCTTTCTCATCATCACAGGAACCGAGAGATGAACTCCGCCTGCGACTGCAGAGATAAACAATGTTGGTACCATCACTGACGGCTCATTAGTACAGCCCGTACCTGTCAAACCAGGTCAAGTATTTACCTGACAAACGAGTGTGCATTTGGCGGTGAAGGAGGCACTTCAGTGTCATCCACATACTGTTGGCAGTGTCCATATGCGTAGAAGCGAGGAGACACCATCGGGTCACTGTCCTCCTCTAGTAGCTGGCGGATGAGGCGTCCCCCAGCATGAGGCGATAGCCGAGCTTCCTCCCGGTCCATGCTCTCCCTGTGCAGCGAGTATGCTGGGATTGGTTCTGGATAACACATGAACATTCACTGTTAATATGTGACAATATATGTGCTAATAATATGTGCACATTTGCCTATGAAACTGAAAATGCGCACACAAGGAATTTGAGACAGTGCAAACAATGGACAGGTTAATCAGGACATCCTGTTTGGAAATGTTGTGCAGGCTGGTCACCAGAGAACACACAGCTCGCATTAGTACAATTGCAACCGGTTGAACATATTATCACCAGCAGCTCTGTGACTACAGAATTAAAATAAAACATTGTCTGCTCAAAGGTTCAATAGCACTTTGTGAACTCTAAACCCAGTATCAAATTTTTCACACAATCTAAACAATTTTAATTAGGTGAATTTTAACTGTTGAATGACTGTTCAAATGTGTGTATTGTGGCTGCTACTAAAAATGGGGTGGCAACTAGCAAATATTGATTAATCATTAGTGTTTTCTTTAATCTGCATATTTTGCTTTTAAAATAATCAATTGCTCTGAACAATAAAAAACAACATTGTGAAAACTACCCATTACAGTCAACTAATAAACTGAGTCTTAGTCTTAGTCTGGCGTAAGTCTTTAAATAGTTAACAAACCTCACACATGAGAAGCCTGAATAATGTTTGGGAATTGAATTGAATACTTGGCAATTTTGCTAGGTGAGTGACTACCAAAATAAAAGATGATAACATTACATTTTTGTCCCTGCGAACATGATGTTTCATGCTCTGTGCTGTTGGGAAATTCACTGGACATGATAAAGCTGCTCTGTTTAAACTATTGTGAGAAAGAAAATAAACTTCCTCTGGGGCTTGACAGTCACAGAGGTTGCTCTGGAACTGTGGGTAAGACACGCCCATACCCCTTCTCTCTTTTCATCCCCTGGTTACAGTCTCCACTCTGGCAGTAATTACGTCTGGTGAAAATAGCCATGGACATAACCCTGACAATCCTCGGACTATTAATAAAGCCCAGCTCTCTGTGGGATAATGTCAGGGTGCGACCTGCGTTGGGAAGTACAGTTATGAGTTTGTGTTTTAATTTCCACTCAGCAGGGTGAAAGATGCACCCTGAGACTGAGAAATATCAGATTGTTTGAGAGAGATCACTGGATCAACATGAAACGCTGCAGGAGAAATATATAAAGTAGATTTCATGGAAAATGAGAGACTTTAAAATCAGGTGTCAGTGGACTCTAGAAATATACTGAGGAGTAGCTACACCGGGAGGGAGTGATAACAAGCTTTGAAGGAAACCAACTGTCAGTGTAAACATTCAAGGTGTCAGAAAGCACTGATGAAAATATGCACACCCAGTCTAAAACTGCTAGTGCATATTTTTCTTAGCTGAGGTGAGTTAGGATGTACAAGAAGTGCCTTAGCTCAGATTCCACCTTCTGAGACCCAGGGGTCCTCCAGTACTTCTAGGTACGTGCGGTTTATCAAGTAGAAGCTCATGCTCACACACAGTGACAGGTAGAACTCTCAATCACACCTGATGCCTCCCTTTGAGGTCCGTTGCCCACCTCAGAGTGCAGTACAGTGTAGTACAGCTCTGTGGCATTTGAAATTAATCCTTTAAATCAACTGCTCGCTGATGGTTCGGGATTAACTAGACTAATGAAACAAAAACACGTCAGTTTGCCATTTAGTAAAGGCCGCTGTGTGTGTGACACTCAGCCACAATGTTCCAGACCACTCAAGCATGTTGCCATGCAGTGGAAAAGGTCATGCAGACAGGCCTTTCTTTCTCATTTTTCTTCTCTCTCTCCAACTTATATGCAGCAAAGCAAGTCAGCACTGACAGCGATGAAACACAACACTTACCATCATAACAACTTGGATGGAAAATGCTTTTGAAATCAAGGTAGGGGGAGTTAAAGAATGGAGAATCTAGAGGAACAAGAGAAAAATACAGAGGGAGAAAAATAAGACAGAGCTATGATCAGCATGCATCCTTTTTGTCGCAGTAAATGTGGGATATCAAAATAACCTGCATCCCCCTAATTAACTCAAAGGTCTTTGCCTGGTCAAATGTCTGTTCATGTCTTTTACACTTATCCAGCAGGGAGGCAACAAAAGAGCAGCAGTAAACACAACTTCTCTTTGACGGGCGTTGGCACCAACGGTACTGGGACAAAGGTCTCTCACCACTGCCTAATACCTTCATCCACCCTCATGCCCATTTGTATAGTCCTGTGTTCTGTACAGTACTTACAAAAACTGTACAGCTTTATTCTGATTCAGTTTGGATCATCTTGCCAGTATATAAATCCCTCTTTGTCTCTCCTAACTTAAGTATAAACATGCCAGCTTCACAGAAACAAAACAAAACAAAAAGTCCAACTTTGCATTTACACACACACAACTGCAGTCTGTGCCATGGCAAGCTCTGCTCTTTCTCATAATGTATGTCTGAAATAGCCTGTCTCGGCCAATCAGGCAGGCTCCCTATGGCGTCCCCGCTGCCATGAAGCCAGTTATTCAGAACAGAATGTACAGGAGGGAGGGAGACGTGGCGAAAAGCCAAGGCAAAATAATAAGAAGGAAGTGCTATAATACATCTCGTGCTGATGTCAGCGTAAAAGTGCCTGAATTGAAGATTTTGGGAAAAGATAATCTCCCTCAGCCCAAATTACATTTTAATTACAAACACACTCACAGACAGTGTAATGGATTTAAAGAGCCAAAATAAGAAACACTACTATTTAATGCAGACTGAAGTAACAGTTGTTAAGTCAGGTACAAGATTTCAGGACTTAACATGATTCTTAAATGTTGCAACAGCTTAAAGAAATGCCTTTTTTTCATGTAGAATATTTGGCCACTAGGGAGCTCCACAAAGCATCTAGTGGCCTTTAGCTGCTCCAAACATGAAGCTGGTGAAATTGAAATCACATTGCATGAAACAGTGTTCAGATCAAACAGGAAGCAGTGGTGCGGGCACTGAAAACAAACAGGTGCAAGATGTGAACACGTTGCAACATGCCCTTTAACTGTATCCGACTGTAACCTGTTGGTTATCATTCCACTTTACAGTGCAACAAAATGCTTGTCCTCACTGCGTAACGCAGAAACACGGACCCGCCTCCGCTGTCGGACCGTCTAAACAAAACAATCTCAGCCTCAGCCCGTGCGAGTGTGCGTGATTTTCCTTTCTGCACAAACACTGCATAAGCAAACACATTAATAACAAACTCCGAAGATGTATGACAGGAAGCTGGAAGGGGTTTAGGAATAATGCAAGGCTCGTGGCTGTTTGTGCAAACCCTGCACTAGTAATGACACGTTAATAAATTAAAACAGACGCGCTTCGTCGGCCGCATTTGGATTCGATCTTGTGCAAAGCTGCCACCAGATGCACAGACGCCACCGTCACTTTTCCTGCAGTGACGGAGCAAATACAAGCAGCTAGACCAACGCAGCGGACTTTTTAAATGGAGCACATGTCTGACTGTTTCCCCCAGGATCGATAAACGCTCCATATGCAAACCCAGTTTCTGCAGCCCATCGACTGGCACACTATGGCTGGGAACAAATGACCAAACAAGCCGATGCGTCCTGGTTAAGACCACGCTGTTTGTTTTTAATTGAAAGCTCGGGAGGAGCTCTGAACTGCGCCACACCTTTACGTTTTCTCTTGTGAGATAAATAATAGAGCCAAGGTTCCCATGTGGTGTGGAACAAAACAACAACTGTGCAGCCTTTTCATGCCAACCAAGCAAACAAGCACTCAGCGCTTCTCCTCCAGATATAGGTGGCTGGAGAACATAAGAGGATCTTTTACAATTAAATCCTGCAGGAGAAGCAGAAGGAGCTGCATCAAGAGGAGGAGGAGGAGGAGGATGAAGAGATACAGCAGAAGGTGTGCAGCTGCTACCCAGACACCCATGTGCAGAGCTGGGTGGAGGACTGCGAGTGTGTTGTCTGGGCATGTGTGTGTGTGTTTAAAAAGCTATGTTCTCCAGATAGCATCAGACCTATTTACATATCTAATAACGATTTGCATGTCAGAGAAGAATACTAAAGATGAAAACAGCAGAGGATGGCCTCCAGCCTCACCTCCCCAGTTGCTGTCCTCGGTCAGTGCCGTCAGGTCCAGTCGGGGCACGTCCTCGCAGCTCGTCTTCTCGCAGTCTGGATCCGAGCCTCGCACCTCCCCACCGCCGACCCTCCCCGTGTCACAGGTGACAGGCGACTCCTGGATCTTCATCCTCAGCGTCTGCACAACCATGAGAGAATAGAAACGGCTCTCAACAACGATGACCAGCCTGTGAACACACTCCTTAAGTTGAGCCGTACGCTCCCTCAGACTGGCCCTGCCCTGACAGAGGGGGCTGCTCCCTGCTCGCCATTGGCTGCCTTAGTTTGCCAAAACATCCGCCCATTTCTGTTTGGCTATGGATTAGCTCCGCCTCATCTTTTACCAACTGGGATCCCTCACTCCTCCCAACTTCCCTCTTCTAAACTAGTCCGTCTCGCTTTCTCTCCTGCCCGTCATGCATGTATTCCCCACCCGTGCGCCGCTCTGAACTTGTTTGTTTCAGCAGGAGCAGAGGGGAGGGGTGGAGGCTTACATGGGGAGGGGAGGGTGAGGGCAGAGAGTTGAGGACAAAAAAAAAAGCAGCAGACAGATTGTGCGCCAACACACGTAGGCTGACTGAGTGATTTTTTTCCTCCCTGTATCTGTTTCTCTGCAGCGAGAGAGACACAGCATACAAACATCCTCCTGTGGCATCTCATCACTTCTTCTAGCTTCTCCTGTTTTACCCATCATCCATCAGCTTCTGCTTTTTCACCTTTTAGCTCAAAACTTTCTCAAATTCCACTTTATATATTGGGGATCTGAGCTGAGTAACCAAACCCTGGTTTAGTATAAATAACTTGAGAAAACAGCATTCTTGGTTCGTTTTGAACTGAACATAGATCACTTAGCACCAAATCCACGGGTTCCCATTTCCTCTGTCTGGGCGTGGGACCAAGCTATTTTTAGGGAAAACAGATCAAGGCACACTGCTACTGGACCTCATAAATGCCACAGACGGATTGCAGGAAGGGGTGCAGTGGTATCTGGTTACAACTGGCCTTGTTTTTGTCAACAATACTTTGTTAACTAAGTTGCTGTTGGCATGTTCATTATTAGTCTCAGGTGCGTGTGCACTATTTAGCTGTGTTATCAGGTCTCCTCAGCTGTTGAGCAGGAAACAACCGGTATGATGTGATTCATACCGGTGGTGAGACTGCAGCCAATTCATTGCTGAAATTCCCTCTGAAGCAGGCTTTACCGTCACTGATGAAGTCGAGAACCCCCCCCCCAGCCTTTTCAGAGACACGTACATACTGCTCTCACTGACTGAGACAATCAACAGTCAACGTCCCTTTATCACTCAGATGATCTGGCAGCTTCCAGACTGTGTACAAATGCAAACAATAAACAAAAACAGCTGTAACGCTTCATAGCAAGGTGAACAAATATCAGATCAGTTATGAAACTATGTGCAGTGGTAGAAAAGTATTATAATTTATTTAAGAAATAGTACTATAGTACAAATATAAAAAAATCTATTTCAATCAAAGCTTTACTTTAAAAGTAAACAATATAGTATTATTACCAAAATATACTTAATATACAAGTGTTAAAAGTAAAAGTACTGAAGTTGCATTCATGATATGCAGTATATTATGTTTTATTGTGAAATCAGAATTTTAGCATCGTCAGGATAGTCTATTTATATGTACTTTGTTAATTTTGGCCTACTTTATCTTTAGTGATATCAAACCAGATGATG
>OMLM01007665.1:81708-108388 GCA_900302695.1 Helostoma temminkii | reverse complement strand
CATGCTTCATTAGTTGAAAAATCCTCAGATGTTTTACTCAAGTAAAGTTGCAGTGCTAAATGTGCTCTGTTACAGGCAAACTCTTGGTTCAAAATTACTCAAATGTACGGCAGTATCAATAACATATTTATCAAAAATGGTACTTACTTATAACTTATCAGTGTAAATACAACCACATGCTGTCTCTGTGTGCAGACACAGAGGGCACAAACACACCCTACAGTATCACAGCCTTTATTCGGTCGGACAACATTCGACAGAACAGACAATTAATATATTACACTATATTTAATTTCTGTCTCTGTTCATTTATTACTAGGAGAAAGATAATTAAGACACACAAACCAGAAGCAGTATGCGATGCACTAGGCGAGGAGGAAAATACTTCATGTACTTCATGGCAACACAGATACAGTTTTACTCTTGTAGCCATAGCTACAACTACAGCATGTGACTCCCTGTCATTCACCTGGAGTTGACCACTTCAGATGAGTAAACTGACCCTTTCAGTGAAATGAGAGGCCCTGGCTATGATTTGCCCAGTGGGTTTACTGTGCTAGAATGTGGGAAAAAAGGAAAAATCACCAGTAAATGTTTTCCCTATGAGCCAGGATATGTAAAAGAAAAGGTGCAGGCATGTGCCCCACTCAGGTCAGCTGATTAAACCCCACCTGACAGATGGTGCTAAGATGACTAAGGAGACAAGATCTTTACCATGGCAGATGCTCTGGCAACGTTAATGCATCCACACTCAAATGAGCATCTGAGAGGCTTTTACAGGCAAAGAGATACATGCTAATGGTGCTCAGTCATCCACTCTTCTTCGACAGGTGCATAAATATGCCAAGTGATGGGTGTAAAATGTTAATTAAATATGCCTGAATTTTGATTTTGATTGCTTCATGCTTGGATGGCTACATCAACTTAATGGGCTGAGCAGAGGTGACATATTTATTGTAATGGACTTGCTCCGTCTTCAAATGCGAAGAGATGTTGGCAATCATAATAAATACATGTATTTATATATTATAAAGAGGTTTGAACAGGTGTTAACCACAAACGCAATGTTAACATTACACACAGTTAAGCTCAAGTTATGAATTTTTCTTTTACAGTTTCTGTTGTACAGTAGAGGAAATATACAACTTTATTCATGGTGATGCAAACTTTTCACAAAAGCTCTTCAAACTTACTACAACTCATGCTGGTGTTAAGGAGATAAGCCAGTCTGAGCTAGGCCTGTGATATGGCTTACTGAGCAGATGTCCCCTAAATCTGTCTGTACTACCATGCATGCATGATGCACAGTCACGTACACACATACACACACACATTATATTGAATGATGCAGAAAAAAACGTCTTTATAGGTATAACCTTACACTGGAACACACATATCATAACCAAAACAGTTTATACTCATGAGCCTCAACATTAAAACCACCTGGTGATGTTAATGTTGTGGTGGACAGGGGTCAGCATGGGGAAAATGCAAACCACAAGGCTCCTAAATGGAGCAAAATGATTCTCTCTCTCATAGCTGTTAAGTTAATGTATCAACTCTGCACTGGGTTGCTGATCTGCAAGGTATTGATGGAGTTGTTCACTTTCACAGAGCTGCAACATGCACTATATACAGGGAAACTCATACCCAGTTGTCTCTGTTGTTTACCCTTCCTAAAGCCATTGTCATGCTCCTGAGCAGAACAGTCTACTGTGATTAGCCTAATAATCCCCATCCTCTTCCTCCCTCCCCCATCCTTAAAATATTTTCACACTACACCTTCTGACAGTGACAAAGAAACCTATTGTCAGAGGGGACGACTGAGACAATTGACTCAGCTTCCTTGCTCTCTGAGAGGTGTCAGTAAGTGCGTTTTACAAGTGTCTGGTTGAGATGCTTTTTTTGGTTGGTATAAATGTGTAAATGTGTATTTTTGAAAAGGTTAGATGCAAACAAATAAAAAAAACAGATAGAATATCATCCTGTGCCTTTAACTTTCTCACAAAGCGGATAGCATGCCCAAGCATGTGTGCCCTCCTTTCCCAACCCTTCCCCCTCCTCCTCTTGCCTCTGCCTCTCTCCCTATGTGGGTGGTCATTGAAGCAACTGGTAGCAAAAGCAAAGAAGGCAAAGTAGCAGCTGCTCAGCTCAAAGAAACCACTGCTGGAGACACTGATACTTTTTTAAAAGTACACATAAATTAGTGTTTTAATACATAAAGTCAGAATTTCCATTACAGAAATCTTGCTTCAAGTGGCCTCATTGACGTGCTTGGAAAAAATTACAGGTATGGTCAGAAAATGTGAAGCTACAGTGTATTTTGTTCTTTCCAGTCTCCTGTTTTACAAGGATGGGGAACTCTAGAAAGCTTCTTTCTCTGTTAACACTGCTGACTGCAATACTGACGTATTGTAGTATGTTGTAGTCATGTATTTGATGAGAAAAGTTAATTTAAATTAGAAACATTTAGTTTCTAGAGATGTTTTATCTGATATTTTTAAAAGCACCTCTCAGAACATATAACACAACATAACCAAGGAGTGTACAGAGTGACACTGAGCAACACAGGCCCGTTATGCATGCTTGAGTCCTTAATCACAGGTTGAATGGGAAGTCTTTGAGCCAACTCAGACTTTGTAGTTTCTACTCACACAGATGGTCAGAGCTCCCGCCCCCATTCTCCCACAGTAGAAACGCCTGCAGAGGCAAAGATGAAGGAAAAAATTGCTGCTGTCCTCCCTCCTCCTCTCCTCACTCTGTTCCAGAAGAAACTTTTGGAGTCTTCCCAGTGGTGGGAACTCCTTTCACCCTAAACCGTGCCATCCAGATACTCCAAAAACACAACACAGATAATCCATGCTTGGAGGGAGTGAAAGGAAACGCTGTCAGTGCCGGCAAACGATTTGCTGTTTAACCCATGCGCACAGATTAGTGCTTGTCCCTGTCTCTTCCTCCCTCTTTATTCCCCCTCTCTCCTCCTAGGCTGAAATCTGAGCCGAGCTCTGCCATTGGCTGACTGGCCTGGTCATGTGATTAAGAGGTTAAAACCCAAAACTTTAAATCAGTGCCTGCAGGCTTCATCTGCTTCATTTGTTGTACTTGCAATAGATTATTCACATGGTTTTGAGTTGTTAAAATTTTTATTTTATTTGCATGGTAATAAACAATTATTAATAATTTATAAAAACTTACTGATGATCAGTCAAAGTGAACTTTATAGTTTTGACTTATTCTAAATCAAACATATATTTGTGCTTTTCCATCACTAGCATTAGAGGTAATATATATTATAAAATAAAAGGTTTGTAATATTTTTATAGCATTTCCTGCCTGGGAATCCAATAATTTAACAGAACAGGTTCAGTATAACATTTCAAAGAGTTTGAAACTGAATGAAATCCTGGTAGCAGAAGTGAGTAATACTTAATGGTGAACCCAAAATAAAAGATACAAATACTGAGGCATAAAAGATAATTAAAACTGGACACAAATATTGTGACTCTTTAACACGCCTGGTTTAGTTGTTTTTTCCGTTTTGATACATAAATTTCTTGATGTTGTTGTTGATCCAGTCATTGAAGGCAGAAACACGGGTGAATACTGAAGGTTTCTTGTCCTTGATGCAGCCCTGAGGGCCGAAGCTGACGATACCGTGGACCTCCCAGGTTGTGCTGTCTCCAGTAGCCGTGCAGGCGAAAGGTCCTCCAGAATCACCCTGCAGGAGAGAAAGAGAAAGGCATCAGTAAAGATTTACTGTACAGGTAAGAGGCTGTACTAGTAAACTTTTTATATTGACAGCTACAACTATTATAGGTAAATTCCTATGCTGTATTATATAAAATTTAAAAATTTGAATGAATTTTGATTCCTTCCATGTGCCTTCCTGCACGGTTGCTCATTACAACAAGCAAATAACTCTTCAATGTCCCTTTGTCCCATGTAAGACTGGCCTTTTGTAATCAAGGCTGACTGATCACAAACAAAACAGGGTGTTACATAAAAGACAGCCAAGTCATTAAGGGTCAACACACTTATGTAATAATTTGTACTATAATAATGTGTGAGAAAAGCTGAAGAGAATTTCAACAACTACAGTAAGTACCATCCCCGTTTGTAGTGACTTTCTATGATTAATATGTTTGGAAAGCTGGATGCCTCCTCTCACCTGGCAGGCTGACTTAAGCTCATCTGGGGACTCATACCCAGCACAGATCATGGAGGGCCTGAGGGTGTCCCACCAGTAAGCAGGTTTACTGCAGGTTTCGAAGTCAATAACAGGAAGAGCTGCCTGATTTAGCTTCTCAGACACTTTGGGGAACAGGCTTCCTAAGATAGAAATGCAAAGGATTTATTTTGTAGAGAGAATGGGCATAACGATGGACACACTGACACAAATACAAACTTATACCATTATTTATCTTTAGTAACAAAGCAGACATACAGGAAATTGAACAAACAGCATCACAAACTGGCCTGAAAAGGTTTTAGTAGTAAACTGTATCAATAAAACCAGACTGTCATTGATGCAGGATGGAAAAATTTGGCTTATTTGTTCATTTCAAGCCACATACTCATAATGCAATTTTTTATTAAAATACCAAAAAATGTAAACTGGAGTCACAGTTTTACACAACAACACAGGCACAAAATTACATTTAAACACAAATATGGCACTGACTCCCACATTTAAACTACAGTTTCTTTACATAAAAATCTAACATGCGGTGACTTCTACCTTTCTCGTCTCCCCAGCCGGTAACAAAACAGGGTGTCCCTGCAGGCATCACATCCCCAGATTTGGGCAGACATATGGGGCTGATCTCCCTGGTCATGTTGACAGACGTGACCAAATGCACCAAGGCTATGTCGTTGGTGATGTCATTGGGATCCTGCTCGTAGACAAACCCCTCGTGGCGGATGATACCATCCACCTTATAGCAGGCCTCCGCTGATGGAACGTCCATGGACGAGTTCATGTGGTGCTTCCCCAGGCACATTCGCCAGTAGGAGGGTTGATTCAGTGGGCTGAAAATGGGTGGAAAATGTAAAAGAAAATCAACCCGTGTTTTACTTACCCTATGGACATAGTGCACACTGTTAATCACACAATGAAGCTGCATTTAAATCTGCAGTAACAGATCTGTTTGGCCATTTTGTAGAGCTGAAACAAGGAACGTGCTGCTTATTTTCAATCCAGCAATTGCAGAACAACATTAACATTCATTTGGAGCCACATGTTGGTCTACAGTACGTTATTAGAGTTTCCTTTTTTGTGTTGTTGTTACTGAAAATAGCTGTCTGTCTAAAAGTGGTGCAGTGACAAACAGTGAGATGCAGAGTCAGGAGATTATATATCTATATAATATAATATATATATCATTATAGGCACTACTGTACTGGAGTTTTATCTTACAACATGAAACAGTGAGCAGCCGTTAGGATCCATTCCTCATGAATTAAAGACCCTCCACAACCGTGCATATAAGGGATTGGTAGCATTGGTGTAGCCTGGTGAAGAGAAATACATCCTTTATAAAATAAAACCTCTCATCCATCACTGTTATTCAGGCACACGGAAAAACAGGAGTTTTTAATTACCTGCATGGAGACTTGCCAGGGCCAGGAGTGGGGGATCGCCTCTTGCCCATTAACCACTCTTGGGGTGGCTTTACTGGGTTTCACGGCTGGGTTGCCACAATTTTCCGGCCAGTCTGAGAAGAGAAAATGCACAATTAAATTTCCTATCGATGAGCATTATCTGTTAGTATGAATAAATTTGTTTAAACTGTACTTATACAGAGTGATCCAGACACAATGTTATTTTCTTTACAGGGGTAGTAAAATAAAAATCAGAGTGTTACATTTACAACGTAAAAAGTGTGCTAAAACTATCCTGCATAAGTACAGTCAGGCTGGAGCAACTACGTGTAAAGCCACATAATATCATCTCACATTAGAGACAGAGTGCAAAGACACTTACTGATTGTGATGTTATCCCACAGGTTAGGAGTTGAAGGGGGTAAAGTTGGGATAACACTGGTATTAGTGGTCCAGTAGCCACGAAAACCCTGCTGCTGATTGGCACTGTTACTGACGAAGCGAATGACAACTGTGTTGGTGGGGATGGTGAGGAGGGGTGGAGGGGTGAAGCCGCAGAATCTGCCTGAAGAACAAATAATAGTTACACGTGTAGCGGTGCAGTAAATGTAGCAACAGCTAAGACATTGATACTAACACCAACATACAGTAAATACTGAATCAAAACAAGCACAATCAAAATAATCCAATAACATACCAAGTGAGGCCATGGTGTCTCCATTGAAGATCTCCACATAGTCGATACAGTTTCCTAATAAGTTTACAGCTTGCAGCTCGAAGTGAGTGAAAGCCACATAGACACTGCTTACTGAAGGAATGGTGACACGCCATGTGCACACCGACTGGGCTTCATAATCACCAGGCCAGTTGGGAGAGGTGATTTCACCCTGAGCACTGCTGAAAGTTCCTCCACAAGGAGCTGTGTGTGTGTGTGTGTGTGTGTGTGTGTGTGTGTGTGTGCGTAGACAATATGGAACAGAGACGTAAAGAAGGAAAGGAGAAGAAGGAAAAACAAGACAGATATTAGTTTTGCCTCAAGGCTTTTCCTCCGGAGATTTGTCAGGCACACTTTTCTCCTGTCTTACCGTCTGTAGGGTCCACTGCCCTCCAGGTGGCAGCGAAGCCTGTGTCCACCACCTTGTCGTTGGAGGAGAAGCTGATGTGAAGTGTGTTTCCATCGCTCACCAGGTCTTTAGGGGGTACATGGCTACAGTAGGTGCCTGAGAAGAGGTGAAGATGAAAAAGAAACTTTAATGAGAAGCTCTGTCCTGAGACAGATATACTCAGCATACTTATTCTTTCTGTCTTATTTTGATATTATACATGCACAATACATGATACATACACATGCATACAGCATACAGCTTCCACCTACTCATGTCAGGTGGAAGTGAACATCAAAATAGGTTAATTGAAAAAAATTTGCTGTGAGATATTCATGCATATTAACAGACTACAGAAACTGAGCTCAAGTGTTTGATGGGGTATGCAGTGAGGCAAGGAAATGACTCAACAAATTCTTCATCAGATAAAGAGAAATAGAAAACAGATATATACACACCCAGATTTCCTATTCTGTCTGAGAGGCTGACTTTGTCGTTTATGCACATCTGACTCTCCTCCAGGGAGAAATTGTGGAACTGGAGGTGGACCAGTTTGCCAGTGGGTGCTTGGATGTTCCACTGGCAGGAAGCTTTGTTGTTGTAACTGCCAGGGTAACCCATAGAGGACAGGGTGCCACCTGTGCCAGTCAGATCCTTTGGACCACCACAGCCAGATGCTACACAAGGAGGACAGACGGTGAAGACCAGCAAAAAAATGTGACTTTGTAAGTAAAGTTTTGAGTAAAGTGAGTGAGTTTGGACCATCTGGAGACATACTGTGCACATTGTAGATGTCTCTACGAATGACATTGTTGATCCAGGGTAGGTAGGCAGAGGAGCGGGTGAACACAGATGGTTTCTTATCCATAATGCATCCAACTGGGCCAAAACTGGTTATACCATGAATTTCCCATGGGCTACCTGGGGAATCCTGGCACACCAGAGGACCACCAGAATCTCCCTGTTAAAGACACAAGTGCAAACATAAAAAAAAAGATTTATGAAATTCAGATGAGAATGATATAAATCTATTGATAATTTGTATTTGTAGGACCTCACCTGACAGACAGACTTGAGTTCATCAGGCAGGGTATAGCCACAGCAGATCATGGAGGTCTTGACTTGGAACCACCAGTAATCCATCCTCTTGCAAGTGTCATATGGCACAACAGGCAGCGCAACCTGGTTAAGGGCCTCTGCAGCTTTAGCATTAAGCGAATCACCTGACAAACATACAGACACATTATACAATTTGACACAGCGAGGGTCATAAAATAAGTATTTTCACGTTAACTACAGCAGAGAGCATGTAAATGATGCAACAATTAATTTACTAAGAGTAGAAAAACAGCATGAGGGATGAGGTGGTGGATAACACATAACGATAAGCCTGTTTAAAAAGGTAAAACTTTGTTTTTTAAGTGAATGTGAACATATGTGACATGTGACATGCATGTGAAAGCAATTAATAACCACAAAAGTGAAAGCACACCGGTCTCATCTCCCCAGCCAGAGGCGTAGCACTTCTTGCCCGCAGGTAAGACTTCTTCCTCAGAGGGAAGGCAGGCGAAAGAGATCTCATTGCTGGGTGTAACCTCCCCGTCCAGTCTGACCAGGGCAATGTCAAACTCCACCGTGGGCACTGTGGGATAGTTGAAGCCTTCGTGGCGATAAATACCAGACACACTGAAGCAGCGTTCACTCGGTTCAGTGAAAGTCAAGTTGTGTTTGCCAAGACACATGCGCCAACGCTGCAACTCATCAGCGTACCTGTGTCAGAAATCACCAGATGAATCATTAATGTTTCACAGAGAACAGACTACTTTGAGGTTTGTACACTGCGTAAAACTGTATAAAAGAACAATAGATTCAGTGTCCTGCTTTTTGCAAAAACAACCACTTCAGTTTGAACAACATCATATTCTCAGATGAACTACTCCACATTTGATAATCCTACATCCTGCTCCAAAACTCCACCTACATCTCTTTCTAAAGAGCACTGAAGACCATTAGCCAAAGCACTGAGGCAGCTCTAACAAGGCACTGCTCCTGCACTGTAATATGTCTGAGGTGAGAGCACAGACATCAATAACTGCCCTCTGAGATTATGCAAATGGGCTTCCAGTAAGTTTAGGAAAACTTTTAATTTAATTTCATTTCAAGATGTTGAAATGGGACATTTACCTTATGAAGCAGTGGGCTGCTGTAAGCACCCAGTTCTTATGAATTAGAGTACCACCACAGGTGTGGGAAAAGGAGGGATCTGGACGACTGGAAGGCCAGACCTGAAACAAACACACACCGACAACCAGAAAAGAAATTTTTTAAGGTTATTAGCATATTAAAGAACATTATCCTTGAAGTTAGTTAGTGGACTAAGAAAAAGAAGGGATGAACCAAGTTTATCCCTTTGATATTTCTCACCTGCATTGATACTTGCCAGGGCCAAGAGTGTGGTCTGGCTGGTTCTCCATTCACAATACGTGACACAACATTAGGTGGAATGGCTGGATTCCCACATGTATTGGGCCAGTCTAGAAAATCACAGGTAGCTATCGTAAATTATCATGTGTCCGGCTGTGTAATCATGAATGAGTGTGTTTGTTTTGTGTGTCTGAGTGCACAGCAACCTGCAGGAGATTAGCCCTCATGTTGCAAGAGTGCAGCTTTCAACTGGTTCTGGTGCTTCGACTCATATTTATAAATTCACACCCGGTTGACAATGCTGGCTACAGTGAACTGTGTCCTTCTGTGTCTAATCTAGTCTGTATGCATTCAAACATAACACAATGCTCCTGCTGCAAACAACACCTCCAAAATCGCAATTTGAAGGTCAAACTCCTTGACATCATAGTGTAAATCTAAATATACATTTCTTATAATCATTCAAGGGTTTGACGTCAAATTATCTCAGTGACTATTATCCAATGTTTTTTAGCTTAATCTCTAACACTTTTCCTTCCTTGACCACACACACTGGGCACCTCTGGTCAGAGAGCCTGGGTAGAAAAAAACCTAGTGGCAGTAACATCTATAAAAATTTCGGCAAATGGTTTGGCAGGAGCCTGGACCACCTGGGGCTTATTACTGGGTGAAGAATGGGAATCAGTTGAGATGCTGCAAGGAAGGAACGCGAAACACTAGGCCTCCTCACGCTGCGTTTTCAGCACACCAAATCATGTTGTTTTACTGCACATCCATGCACAGCGAGGAGGTGAGAGAGGAGTATGAAGAAGTGGTGAGCATCAGATGGAGAATGAATAAGGTAGATATAGGGTAGGCCTCTGTTCTGCCTCTGAGGAGCTGTTAGAAATTAAGTGTTGGCCGATGTGATTGGTGAGACCTCTGAGCTGAAAGCTGAAACTGTGTATAATGTATCTTACATTAGACATGTTAGACGACTTAGGATGTAGATTTGTAAGTCAAGCAAAAAATCTAAATATTTAATGTATGTATCAAACAATAATAATAATACAAAATATAACATTGCACATTTTACACTGCAGTTATGATAAAGATACTCAGCCCAACAGTGCAGTATTCTCTGAACTATCGTCATTTTTATGGCTTCAGCTGATTATTATTTTCACAGTAACTTTGAATTTACAAAATGTTAGAATTTTTGAAACATGACTTGTTTAAGTCTTCTGTGTTTGTGTCAATGACTCACATGTAGTGTAAGAAGATGGAACAGACAAGTAGGACAAAAATGTTTTGCCGGTCAGTTTGAAACTTAATCTTAAATCTGTCCTAATTCTGTGTGGCCAGTTTGGGGCAGTGGACCAGACTGTAAACATAATGTTGCCTTGAATTTGTGTTAGTGAATGTGTTCATGTGTACACGTCAAGTCAAAAAATATATTCAAATTAATTTGGAGTTGTGTATCCTATGGAAGAGGATTAGTGCCACCATGTTTAAATGTTAATAACATATTTGAGAGCAAGGTTGTGGGCCAAAAATGCCAAAGCACTTCACCAAAACAGGCTGAAAGGTTGAATCAAACTGTGTGGTTTCATCGCTTTGAGTGAGACCTTTCACATTACACAGCTGTGTCATCATGAAACATATATCAGATACTCCACCTATGGCGATGTCGTCCCAGGGGTTAGGCTGAACAGGCGGCTCAGTGGGAACAGGCAGACTGGGGTTTGTTGTCCAATAGGCCCTGAAGCCTTTGGCCTCAGTAAATAAGTCTGAACTGAAGCGAATCATGAGCCTGTTGCCTGTTGTCTGGATGGTACTGGGCAGAGTTGTCCCGCAGAATGGACCTGAAAGAATAATTTGTCCATATGATTATCGTCTATGATTCACTCTAGATCATTCAGTGCAATTTTATTAATTAGGTATAAAAGTTCCAGATGGTTTAAGGACCAGTCAGTACTGTCATACACAACAACTTACCATGCGTTTTAACGAGTGCATTAGTCAAGCTGTTGATTTCGTACACCACTATGTTATCATAGCATTTGGATGTTAGGATATCTTTGGCTTCTAGGTCGAAGTGGGTGAACGTCAATGTGATTTTTTTCCCCAAAGGCAAAGCAATGTCCCACATGCATTCAGCGTTGGCCTTGTAGTTCATAGGCCAGTTTTGGGACTTGATAATCCCTGTGTCGTCACTGGAAAACATGCCACAGCCCTGAATTTCTGAAACAACAAGATGAAGAAGAGATCATAATAAATGTAAGCATAAACAAGCCTATCCAAAGTTTACAGTGTTTGAAAATTAGCTGAAACTGATAAGCTACAGAGTGCTGCAAATAACACGACATGAACTGAATCAGCACAATCAGATTTTGATAAATGCATTTAAGTGATGGACTTTAATTCTAATTGTTCCTTTATGTATGTACAGTGATGTACAATCGACCGCTCTCACACGTGGGGTGTCATTTTCTGGCCTGATAATTTTGATAAAGAAAATAATAAAAGAGTTTTATCTTGCTTTATATGCTTCTCCCTGTACTCTGACCTGTGCTTTGATAGAGTTCACATGGCTGCTTTTTGCTGCTTTGCATACGTGACGGAGTTAGATGTTAAGGGGCAGCTGTGGCTCATGAGGTCAAGCAGGTCCTCCACTAACTACACTAATTGCAGGGTCAGGGTTCATTCTCATGTGTTGAAATATCATTGGCGAAGAAGCAAAACCAGATAGTGTTTGAAAAGATAAAAGTCATTTTTCTATGGTTGGTCTTGAACTGCTTCAACATCATGAGCCTTGTGTACGAGTGTATTCCTGTCTAATACACTGTATGCTGTGTGCTGAGTACCTCCAATATCTTCAGGATACACAGCCTCCCATGTGGCAGAGAATCCTCGGTCTGTGAGGCGATTGTCAGACTGGAAGGTGACAGATATTGTGTCACTGGCACTGACCACCAGCGGGGGAAGGATGTAGCCACAGTGTGTGCCTAAAAATGAGGGAGAGGATGGACAGAGGTAAAAGATGAAGGCAGGTGAAGAGAGGCAAAGACACTGCAGCTCATACTGCAGCTGTGAAACTGGCTGTGCGTCCAGTGGTTTATGGGTGAGGATTCTGAAATTAGAATGATCCCAGAAAAATTTGTAATTTGGATTCATATTCATATTTTTCCTTCAGGGTGAATTTGTCAGTAAACTAGCTTTGTAATACCATCCAACATCAACTAATATTAGCCATTATAGACTACTGGTCATACCATCCATAAGGCTGTAGTTAATGTGCATTTTTTTTTCATAAACATAGCTACATATGTTAAAGGAAGATTATGCTTTTTCTTTAAAAATAATCCTAGAAACTAATGATTAAGTTTCGTTTTCTTGGGTTTTCCTCTCATTTCTGTTCTCTCTGCATTTCACTCCCTAACACACCGGCCAACAGGACACACCAGTAAAAGTCTCATCACTTATCTGTGTGTGCTTGCACCTCAGTGCGTTAGTCCATGAGAAGTAGATAAAGCTGTATCAGCTTCACTGCAGCCACTGAACTGAATAATAAGGAGATGCAATTATAGTTTGCTGGGCTCTTTGCAAAGTAGATTCTTATCAACAGTTTTACAGCAGGGGACAGATACTGAGCTACACTGTAGTACCACAGCTGTTAGCCAAGCAAAGTGAACCAAACACAAGTCAAAGTCCTCATATTCAACGACTTGTTTGCTGCACTTATCTTAGTGTCTCACTGATTTTCTGAATGCAAGAAAATTTTGTTTATAGCTTGGCATATGTCACTGTAAACGCAGAAACAAGATTTTCTAGGATTATCTGATATATTTTGGGTCAAGTTAAAACCATACAAATAAGCAAAATGGTAGGTGTGGGAAACTTTAATTTACTTGTGTGACTAATGTCTAATAACAGAAACAAATCAGTATAATCAGCATAATGAAAAGATCAAACCCTGGCTTACCTAGAACACCGTAACTATCTGAGATGACCAGCTTATCCTCTTTGCATTGTCCAGTCTCTCCTGTGATGGCCATGTCAGTGATCTGCAGTTTAACCAGGAATCCTTTGGGAACAGATATCTTCCAAGAACTGTTTTGGTGGGCAGGATATGGATTTGGGAAACCCACAGACTGGATCACTCCTTTACGGCCTTGGAGGATTACTGGTCCTCCACTTCCTGTCCAAAAACAACAGATCAAGTGTTGCTATCATATTTGTGTCTAATTATGAAAGAGAAGAAGGGAAGCAGGATCAAAAGCAGTTATTTCTGTGTGCGCTTGTGTGTGTCAATTGATGAGGATCAGCTTACTTTGATACAAAAATGCCCCGTGAATGGTTCATTATGTAGCACCTTAATTGGCCACTGGAGAAAACCAGTCTGTCTGCCAATAGCTTTAATACAGTGATGAGTAGATAAACCTCCAGAGGGATTTCTCCACTCCTACGCAAACAGCTTCTTGTATTCATCCTAATTTGGTAGCTGTCGCCTGAATAGAGCTGTGTGTGCACAGAAAACTGCACGAGGAGGCATAACAGCTGTGTAAAGTGTATCAACAATCTCTCCTTGGTCAGGAAAACAACCCCCAACCATAGATAGTGTGAGAACATAGATAATGAGGTTATACTTTATTGTGCATCAGTATTAACTTTCGATAAGTGATTGATTATAGGTGACTGCAGTCTAACTGATAAGAACTAATAAATGGGCTTAAAATGGTGGTTCAACAACATTGATACTGATGCTGTTATTGTTAGTGAGATGTGAAATATGTCAGGCTGTGATTTAAATCTAAATAGAGACATTAATGTGTAGATTTACTCAGACAAGACAAGAAGGAACATTATACATGACGGCTGGTTTGGAGAGAATGCCTACCAGAAGATGTAGGAGGTGGAGAGGTTTGTGTGGTGGGTCTGGTTGTGGGTTCTGTTGTTGGTTTTGTTGTGGTGGGAACAACAACAGGGGGGAGGCTGGACTTTGTGAAAGTTGCTGTGAATCCTTTTGAATTCAAAGTGTTGTCAGACATAAAGCGGACCACCATTGTGTTGGTACTGGACTCCACTGGCTTTGGCATCGTCCCACCACAGAATTTGCCTTTAATGGACAAAACGTCAGTGTTTAAACATGGCAGAAATCGTCAGACAACAAATAACGGCAACATTCCCAAAATGCAGTTAAGGTAATTGTCAAAAAATACTGGTAGATCGTACATGCTCGTTTTACAGTAAAGTCTATGGAGACATATGTAAATTCATTAAGTTTAAAATAGATTTTCAGAAGCAGTTTCCATTATACAGCTTCTCCAACTTTTAACTGAACTCATCTTTTATTCATGGATCTGCACAGTTGGCATTGTTGAATGTTGAACAAAGCCCACAGTCTGAATTCTGAAATTTATATTCTGAAAAAATATATCTCTTTGCCTCATGATTGCGCCTCCAGCTTTGAAATAAACTGTGCTGTTGAGTGAAAACATTGCGATATGTTTTAACCTCCTGCCTAGTAGATGACTTTTATTTAAATTTCTACTGGAAACATGAAACTTGCCTAATGAAGAGGAGCCGGCCTTGCTGCCATGGTAGACCTGCACAAAGTCTCCACAGACCTCAGGGACCAGGTCAAAAGACGTAAATGTCAGTCGGACCTTCTCACCTTCAGGCACTGTGATTCTCCACTAAACCAAAAAATAAAATACACACACATACAATTGGCACCAGTAACAAAAATAAAACTCATAACTGCACCCACCATGGCTTTAATTATTCTAATTATGTCTCAGCTATCTGAACCACTCCTTTTGTTTTCCTACAACTAGTCTTGCATGGCTGCAACATGAGCTGTATTGTGACATACCGCAACTCTTAAAAATATGTGTCACTCATTTTGCTTCTGTTTGAACAGAGACCTGTCAAGCTGAAGCACAGCAAGAAGAAATCACGATGACAGCCAAATAACAGCACATGACTGTCCCTCCAAACCCAACGTGCAAACCTTGACATCAAATCTGACTCTGATGTAATTAGATGCATAAATAACTGTTCGAGACACAAGCCCTGCCAACATAATTGTGTTGAAATGCGTAGTTAATGGATTTACATTGAAGTGCTGATGTTAATATTTGTTTTAGAACAACATGATAATACAATACATAATCTTATGTTACGAAAAAAATTTTTGCTGCTAAAAGCTCCACTGTGATCAGCAGCTCATTTGCAACTTGGTCTGTTGCTGGGTGCTAGGGTGGAATTGTACCAAAACAATAAGCTAAAAGACACTAAAGTAATCTGCAGAGTCAGGTGATAATTCTCTGAGGGTTTGTCACTATGATCGCCCCATGTGTTACGCACACGTATTGATGTTATCCTTTATAAAAAATAAAGCAGCTTTAAATAAAATACTGGAATTAATGTATGCAGTACCATGTATGCTGTCAGTTAAATATTTATAGTGCAATATTGTACTACAAGTACAGGTTGTAGTACAACTGTACATCCTCATACAAAGGTCAGATGTACAAACGTCAGTGCTGTGTGTGTCTTTGGCGCAGCTTTACCTGGTATAATACTCCATTTGGATAGTTCTTCTCAGGGAAGCCAGGGGTCATCAGATCCCCCTGGTCACCTTGGAGAAAGCCACCGGCTCCAGCTATTTCTGGCAGCAGAGATGGAGGACACTTCAACTCCACTGACACCCCAAGGATACCCACAATGCACTTTCTCCACTCCCAACCACCCCATTTTCAATTCCCTTCACCTTATCCAGCACCCATCCCTACAACATTTACTTTCTAGATCAGTCATATACTGTAAGACAGACATTCAATATAATAGCAAAGCCAAAGCAATTTTCTTGCAAACTTTGATTTCATTTGATTTCTTACCAGATGAGAGTTCTGGAGAAACAGCTTTGTAATGAGCCTTGAAACCTTGGTCTGTTTTTCTGTCGTTGGTGTCGAAAAAGATGGTCAGGTGGTTTGTCAGTGACACCACCGGGTTTGGTTTGGTGTAGCCACAGTATTTACCTACAGATACAAAAGAAAATATGTAGAAGCGTGGAATACCATTATGCACAACCCACCCCTCTGCAAGTAAACTAAGAAACATCTCAAACATTTCTTGTGACATTTTTTGTGCATCTGACACCATGGTGGAGTGGTGGCTTGGTAAAGCATGGTGGGTCACAGAATTCACAGAATTCATGATGTGTGTGAACAAAGTCTGGAGTTGAAGAACTAGTGTTGGAGTTCGTGTAACTGTAAGTAGAGCAGTGTGCAGTGGACCAGCAGGGCTGTGCGCTCACTAGCTGAATCTGTCCATGGATGGATGGGCTTATTTGGGCATGACATCAAAGCTCAATCCCCTTAGCTTTATAGCTCTGCAGGCTGAGGGAGGTTTGTGTAAGTGTGCAAGTGTGTGCTTACACACTGCACAATTCTTTCTATCTATATTGAATCAACACTATTTACAACACATATCTCTGCCACTACCCCAAAGGTTCAAATTAATTTTTACCTATCATTCCCAGAGAGTCGCGTAGTGAGATGATATCAGCCATGCAAAGCTGGGTGTCTTCCAAAGCAAACTCTTCAAACCACAGATGGATCACCTGCAGCAGGAAAAAAGAGGTGTTTCATCTTTCTTTTGTAAATCTGAGAAGTCGATAAGAGAGGTGCGCTGCTGACAGGAACGGCAAGAGTGGGTGTGAGGTTTGAGTGTTTGTGTGTGTACATATGTCAGAGCATACGTGCACGTACATATGTTTATGTGTGTTTATAGACAGCAAAATGGAGACGTGCAGGGAGACAAGATAAGCAGCCACTGCATCAGGAGGGTAGGATGGAGCCATGTTAATATACAAAATAAATAAGCATGAAGATGTTTGTTTTCTCCAGTGTTTGTGAGGAGGCGAGCTGAGGAAAATGTAGGAGACAAGGCAGCCATCTGTCCGCAACGCTGCCACTGCGTTCATCCCAGCTGTCCTCCACTGCTTGGCCTCACATAAGACAGTTTACCCAACAGTAACTTGACAAACTCCACTGACTACTGATTAGATGCCAGACACAAACACAAGGAAAGATCAGGTCTAAAACAGACCACAGATCACTGAATTGTTTCCACAGTCATATAAAAATAACAGAAATAAGATTGTAAGTGGTTTTCAAGAGGAAATGTATTTATGACCATTACAGTGTGCCCTGTTAATATATACGTATAAATTCTATTTATAAACACTGTATATAACTAAGGTAAAACGAATATGAAATTAGTGGATGTAATACACTCATCAAATTTTTTGAGGTTGTTTTAAGAGCAGGTGGAGACAGGAGAGTCAGTGTTCATGGCTTTTCAACTGCAGCTCTGCCTCAGCAAGTTGCTGGGTACAAATTGTGCAATGGTGCTTGAATCCTGCTAGTTCACAAGTTTTCTAGTTTTCTAGATTAGATCCACAGTTTGCTGAATTACTGCCTCCCACTGGTCTGGTAATGTAACTGTTTCCTTTATTTCTACTATACGACTGCCCTAACATCAACTGTAACTTTAAAAAATCTAGTAAGAAATAGATATTGTTACTAACTAAGTAATGCTAACTAAATGATGTAAGCTTTTTATGTGTGCTTATGTAATTATTTTGCTCAGTGCTGTGTATTATAAAAAGTTGTAAGACAAAGACTGCAGAAAAAAAAATTAAATGCAATTTTTCTTCATTTTATCCATTTGTCACAACCAACAACTGCGAATATTTACTGTTTTCATATGTACAGTCCAAGGCCTCTAGTGAAAAGTTGAGTAAAAGTTATACCAAAATTCACAAAGCTTTTATTTACAAAGTAAAGGAAGATACAGGTATGTGTATTTTTATTAATAAACATATAATTTAAAATTGTAATACTGGAAACTAGGTCACAGTAGCACACTACACAGGCTCCCACTGTCTTTGAGCCCATGCTCCTTTGGAAGCTATTTTTACATCAACACTTCTGTTTAATTTACTGAAATATTGATCTAATATTTCCATCAACTGTCAACTGAGAATTTTTTAGAGGATACTGTAATACCAGGTTCACGTCATTTCAGCAGAAGTGGGGAAGGACTGGAATAGTTCTCACAGAAACAACTTGGGAGCATTTAAGCTGAAGTCCAAGATGTTGGTTGTCTGCTATGTTGTTGATACTTAAGCAGCCTAACTTACCCAACTTAGCTAGGAAAAAAAAAGGAAACTGCAGTAAATGAAATTTCTATCACCTTGTCGGGGTCCACAGTGATGTCCCAGGTGCAGCTCTTGCCGTTGTCATAGCTACTGGGGTAGTTCAAGCTGGTGAAGGTGCCTGATTCTCCAGAAAGCTGCCGCGGACCACCACACCCAGAGTCTGGCCCTGGAACTGTATGACAAAGAAAGGAACATTTTTTTCAATCAGCTTTTTGCTGAGTTTTTTAATAAGCTACTCAAACTGACTAAATATAATTGTGCAGTTTCTTTCCTAAGTTCATCATCATCATGTACCTTACAGCAGGCATGGAAACTCCAAAACTGACTTGGCTGTTATTTTACTCAGTACCACTGGCTTAGACACAACATCCTCCAATTTCTAGTTTCGGTTTTTATATTATATACATGATTCTAATATTTTTATATACACATATACATGTGTTGCAACTGAGCCTACAGGCATGCTAGCTCTGGTGAGGTACGCTGCTAAATGTCACCATACTAACATTCCCAGTGACACGATGTTTATCAGGTCTAATGTTTACCAAGGCCACATCTTAGTTTAGTTTGTCAAGATGTATATTCAAAATATTTTATTATCAAAGTGCTGAACAGTTAAATTTTTAGCCTGGTGGCAGTTCCACAGTAAAAAGTCAATGGGATTCATCCTCTGCTGGGAACCTTGGGTGTTGTATATCTGAGCTGTTAAGGTATTTCAATCTGTACAGACATTGATGCCCACAGAGCCATGCAAACCATGCACTTCAAGTGATTAAAACACTTTATTGTATCGGCAGTGAAAATCAATTGAGATGCCTTGGTAACAGCATTGATCGTACTGTGTGCCATCATCCACAGTAGCAGTATGTTTTCCCTTGTGGCTGGAGCAGCTGCTGACTGATTCTGAAGCACAGCTGTGCTGAACATACAACTGGGATAGATTTTGTCATTCCTAAAGAACATTACTGTAAATATAATCATTCTTGTGAAAAACAAGACATCTCGTTTTTTAGGAACCGCCCATTTTATGCATCTCATAAGATTGAAAAAGCACAGGAATAAGTAACAGATCATAGCCTGTCCTATCTACCATCACACCTGTCTGAGATACTTTTATTCAGGTGTTCTCTGATGACTTTTAATGCTTAAAGCAAATTGGTTCAGCTGATATTTATCCACTTCACTCATGTCATGCAAACATAAACAATAATGTCAATTTTCTAAGACAAGACTCTTAGAAAACACTGAGAAGAATTCTCCTTCTTCCCATGAAAGTGCAGAATTAAATACTGGGCTCCTAAATGAAAAATGAAATTGGAAAGTGATGAAAGAGAAACGGAAGATGGAGTATGGTATAACTGCAAACACTACCGAGGTTGTGATGACACATTTTTACTATAAAGTTGCTGACACAGTACAGGGAACAGGTGTAGGAATTAAAGTAATAATATGGCTGGTTCTGGTTATGCCTCTCTTCTCAGGAGAGTTTCCCAGGGACATACATTTCAAAAAGTAGTATCTATCGATGTAGCCCTATTTTCTAATATTACAATCATTAACAATAAACATGCATGCATTATTGTACATTGTACATTGACATTGTAAACAAACTATTATTCACATTCACTGGTGAGAATATAAGACTTACAATTACAGACAGATTTGTTAAGCTAGACCATGTTGAGAAGGGCACCTTTGATTCATTAGGACCAGGGCTTGAGCCCCCAGAGCCACCTCTCCTGCACTCGCCTGCTCTAGTGTGTGTTTTAATTTCCTTGGGATAAGAAAGGAAAAAGGAAGAAAAAAAAACAAAACAAACAACAACAAAAAAAAATATCTCTAAGGAATCTCTTTACTTTGTTTGCTACCTATTTACTTTGGGGAATATTTCAAGTTCAAAGACAGCTCTCAGGTACAACTTCAGGTAAAATATGTTGTTAGGGTGAAATCACATTTTCATGACCTTTATTTTTTCATTGACAAATCAGACCATGCAAAAGTTTAAAACTCATGTCAGTCTTTTTAGTAATTAATAAAGTGTTGGTTAACTTTTGCTGTTCCACTCTTTGGGTTTTGATCACATTACCACATTTCTGTACATGTTTTCTATTGATGGCTCTTTGTTGACTATATGTTTAGATCACTGGCTGGTAGACAATTACTCGTGTTGATGTAGTATGTAGTATAGTAAAACACTTTATTTTGAGAAATGCATGCAGTTTATGCCAGCAGCTTATTACGACCATAAATAACATATTACCATTACGCAATCTCCAGTCAGAGTAATTATGACATGAGCAAAGAAGGAAGTTAGATGAAGTAGACGCAGAGGGAGTAAGTTAGTGACAAGGAGGTTGTCTTGCATGGATGGGTGAGGAAACACATGACTTTCCCACAAGACTGAAACAGTGTATTTTTAAATTCATGACCGTTTTCAAACATTAACCTAATTTATTATTGCAACTATAAGAACAATGGTCAGAAGAACAGATGAAATTACTTTTTCACATAGTGCCAGGCAGGTTTGGACCCTTAATAAATGAAATCATCAAATCACCAGCATTTTGCATTTACTTGGGTTATCTTTGTGTAATATCAAAATTTGAAAAATTAAATATTTTAAAGTTACATTTTAAAAAATCTACAATCAGAAAGGGAGCAAATGCTTTTTCGCAGCAATGAACAAAGGATGAAGTCCACTAATCAATAAATAATGGTTGGTTATTTATTGTGGTGTTTATTCTGTGATTATCTTTCCCTATGGCCCCAATAAATATTACCAAATTACCCTTTTAGGAAAATCTTTAATAAGATAATGAGTCTTAAAATAAAGGAAAAACACATGCTTTTACCTGCTCAATCAGTAATACAGCTCTATCTTTTTACTCTTCTCCCTTTTTTATCACCATAGTATCTCACTGTCTCTGTTTTTTCTTGTACAACATTTACTGCTGAGTTTAGCAAATTCTTTATTGAAAAGAACTATGCACTTAAAAATACACAAAAATGCACAACTAAACATAAGCAGTAAACGATCAGCATCTGCAGTTTGTCTTCACCAGAGCTTTAGATACATGGTGGAATTGAAACAGAGCACCAAGCATTTTTAGCATAAACACTCACCTTCTGGATCAGTAGAAGAGTCAGGTTTGTCAACGAAGTAGACGACCACAAGGCCGATGCAGGCGCCGGTCATGGCTACAAAAAGAAATATTAAAATCTTTTCCAGGGTGGTTGTTCCCTTGGACCGATGACCCTTCTTCCCATCCATTCTCTCACAGTCACCTGCACCAGACTGTGTTTCGTCCAGCAGTTCACCAGCTTATTACCAACATAAGGCAGGCTGGGGTATATCTGAACTTTGATGACACAGATGAACCTTGAGCTCACTCACCCTTAGAGTGAGATTAATGCGACTGAGCCGTAGGTAATACAGAATTTCAACAACGGGTTAATAAGTATTGATGGTGCTGGCGTCCCAATGAAGGAGTTATCAGGAGATTCTTCAAGGGAACTGATAGAAATGGAAGATAAAAGGCAGATCTCTCACCTGTTGCACAGCAAATGCTGGTTTTACATGTGACACTGACGTTTTTATTGTTTATTTGAAGGAGGAGAAAAAGAAGAAAGGACTGGTACATTCAGCAAGTTTCAGGCTTCTCTAATTAGACTCTATTATAGACTCCATCGATAGAACAGTTGGGACTCTTTGTGAACTTAATTGTATTTTGAAAGTGACAGATCTGGGCTGCAAGCAGACCAGTTTAGCACTTTATCTCTCAGAAGCCACCTGTGTAGCACATGTAGACAGTGGTTTTCCAAATTACTCCTGAGTCCACATGGCTATAATAACCATGGTAGCACAATGATTTCTCATGAAGTGCTACCTGAGGGCTTGAAGGTCGTCCACGTTCACTATTATGTATTGTAAAATTAAAAAACAATCAGAGTCATAAGAGTTTTTGACTTAAAATCTAAGCAGGTATTCCCCTTATGTTTATATAGAGTAAATCCAAATAGTTATAGCACTCATTGAATCTACTTTCTGTGTTTTCCAGTGCTATACATAATTAGGAAGGCTGTAGTCATACCCCTAAATACATAATTAGGTTATGTCCCTTTATTCTGTACTAAATAATAATAAATGTATTCTTCATCAGGTCCAGTCTGTATAATATATACTGTATCATGTAAATGTCCCCACTTGCTTCTTTACATCTTTGCACATTCCTCAGTTCTCATGTTTCAGTCTTCTTCTCAGGTCAGTTTTATGTTGAGCTGTTACTTACACATCATTAAGTCATAACATTAAGTGATTAAAATTGTGAAGCTGTGTCTGACTACAGCTAATATGAATAATCCCTAATGTGGTTGTCTGTGACCTAGATTGTAAACAGCTTCTTAGGTTTTTCAGTTTCTTATGTTAAATATTTCCAAAATATAATAATAATTTAAGTTAAATTCAGTCATTATCTACACATACGCACATAATCAGTTTAATCTTATCTCATTCATAAGTCACTCATTTGTTTCTATCTATGCCTATCAAGGCTCTTATGTAATAAGCAAAGTGGACAATTACTATAGGACATAAAGTATTATTGTCACAGTTTAGTTTTTAATAAACTGCAGTTTGAAGTGTTTCGTCTTTTGTTGTAGTTGCTCAGTACATAATGAGCAAAACGCTCTTTTACTCAGGTTTAAGCAGCAAATTCTTCTGAACAACTGATGACTGGTGACAAATTATGCTTTATTTATAACTGTCTCATAAACTACACTCATCATTAGATGTTTTGATACCAGATAACAGAATTAAATTACCATAAGGCCTTGATCAGAGAAACTAAAACTGATGACAAACAGGTCATGAATAGGACGTTCCAGTATCTCATTAAAAAGCCTCCAGCTGATCCATCCAGCTCATATCCTGTGGAATGACGGCTCAAAGCATAAAAACTAAAAGTTGTCACATCATAAGTTTTTATCCTGTTGTTTGGAACATTTAAAAGACTCTGAGAGGCGCTGTCGTTTAAACCTATTATTTTTAGCCTCTCAGGGACAGTTGTGAACACTAGATCATCAACATTTAGTTTGATCTGGTAAACAAACAGATGTTTTTTTACTCATCTGAACGAGCAGTTATGGAGCAACATTTTCCTTTAATTGGAAATGTGTTTCTGGCCACATAATAAATGCAAGACCAATGTTCTCTTTCAGTACCTGGAGAAAATAGCATAAAAGTTCTACTATGTTACCAGCAGGCAAGTGGTGAAGGTATGACCTCAGTATTTCTTCCTTATGACCCCAGACTTTATCTTGAAAAATTGTGCAGCAGGACAGATTGGATAAAAAGAAAGGTTTTGTATGAACTATCTATGCAAAGTGTTCCTTTCACATACCTAATAATTCATTTCTGCAGGTAAAAGAAAAGTGGGATTAGCTTCCTTTGTAGCATTACAGACAATGCAGAGTGACACCGGCAGTGTTGTAACAAAAGCTACGAGGTCAGAGCTTCATCTCAGGCTAAATCACCACATAAAGACACTTGATTGTGTTTTATCAGAATCATCTCCTGGACTCACTTTAGATATATTAGAATGTGAAGCAGAAATCCTCCCACCTTTCCCCTTTAACTCTCATGATAAGGACTTTTCTTCCATTTTCTCTCTGTCACAAAAGGCAGTGCAAAAAAAGCTGCTTATCTCGCAGGGGACACCGCAGGAAAAAAAAGAAAAAAAGGAAGGAAAGAAAAAAATCATTTGGCAGTATGATGGTGAAAACCTATAGTTTAAGTCATTGTCAGTTAATTTTATAGATATATAGTGTTTGTGCTTCTCTGTGTGTCTGTCTCTCTGCACCTTGATGTTTCCTCTCTCTCTGTCTCTTTCTCTCTTGCTCTTCCTGTCTCACTCTCTGTGTTTCACATTCGTCGGCATTAAGTTTGTTTTGGATCTTCTCGCTTCACCAGGGGACCTGAGATTTAAGGGCACATCTGTCAGCTGTAATAAAACAGTCTCTAATGAAACCAGGGACGTCGACCTTTGTGTATGTGCGTGCACATATGTGGTGTGTTTGTGTGCTTTTTTCAAAGGTGTATCTTTGCACATGTATGTTCTGTTTAAAAGATTCACGAGGCCCATGCTTGTGAATGATAACCGAACGATTATGAGCTCTAAAATACTGCATAAATGCATGCATAGCATAAATGCAGGGACAGCAAAGACAGAGAGAGTTAGAGGAGACAAAAAGGGTACAATGCAAAAAAACTGGAATTGTTTGATAAAGGAACACACTCACAAGCCCAACGCTGCACCACAAACAAATGTAGGTCATATATTCCACTGGGAACTGAGCGGCCATCAGGAGAACGAGCCTCACTTCCAGCCAGCTAACACAATAAAGGATAAATAAGAGAGAGGAGCGGTAGCTGGCTGTTTGATGGGAAACATTTTGTAGAGTGGAAGACAGCAAATGCTTTAATCACCTCTCGTCATTAAGATATTATCAGCCGAAAAGAAAGGAGCATCTGGGATGGAGAGAAACTCGGAGGGAAGGCACAGTGGAAGAATGAGGCACAGAGGTGAATACAAAAGAAGAAAGACAATGAAGAGCAGCACGGGACTGGTGGAAAATGGAAACGTTCAAAGTGAAGAGTCAAATCTCCAGAACAGTTCTGTGGTCTGGATTATGTAGAAATAAATGGCAACACTGTGATCACCAGCCACTTCTAATTGGCCACTCCACAATCTCATAATGTGATCTGTGAATAGCAATTAACACTCATCCCATGATAGAAGTGTATTTGATATGCTGCAAATAATCTGTGAGTGTGATGGTGGCTGTATGTATGGAATGGCTTCCATCCCGGCACTGCAGAATCTGCAGGGCTTTCTATAAGTGTTCCTATATGAGCTAAATATGCTAATGTGTTTATGAAGCTAACTGGGTCACTGCAAACAGATCTCAAATCCCAATGCCGGGACAGCAACTTATCTGTACGAATTCAATTATAGCACAGAGATGTTGCTGCTGCCCTGAATTCCCCCAGAATCCTGGGATGCTATTACTGAACTACACATGTTTGTGTTTACACTTTGAAATGTAAAAAAAAACACAGCAGTGTGTTGCTGCTGTGCATCCACATGCTGCTAAGTCAGGGCAAGATAGTAGCTAATCATTTCCACTCAGGGACTCTGATTTAGTATCATCAAACATTAAGATCTTCAGATTATTATTAATTAACCAACTCTAGATAAACATAGTTCATACATGTGATTTAGTAATCTAGTAAGTAATTTAGTAAGTAAAATATATAATGTTATACATAGGTTAATTTCAGATGTACATTTGTTTCAGTAAAATTAAATCTCATACTACCTCAACCTTGAAAAATCAAAATAATTGAACCCATGATTTCTCTTTCTACAAGTAATAAAAAGCGCTGCATGTTTTACGCTACACTAAGATATAATTTTCTTTCCATTTATCTTATGCATTGGACCACATGTAGCCCGTCTGCTCACCTCGAGTACCAGCACCATTAGTTTCAGCATCTCAGCTCCAGTCGGTGTAGGCCCTTGGGCTGTAACAGGGGGGCTCCTGCCTCCTCTCACAGACTATCAGTCTTTAATTTTAGCTTCTGACACAGTCTGGGATTTTCCTTGTTAAGCAGTAACTCTTGAGAGATTATTATTTTGTTCCCAGGATGGGTGTCACGCCATCATCATATCATTGTAAGTCATGTGATATGATCCTTTTTCCAATAAAATACAAAATAAACACATAATTGCTGGACACATACAAAAAAGGAACATGATTTTACAGTTGAGTTACACAAGAGAGGTATATATATCAGTCAGTATAGCATCACTAATTTTCACTTATTATGGAAATCATACACTATATAGTGCATTAATGCTGATAGAAGTTGTATCACAAAGCTGATAATTCTATGTTTTTCTAATGGTAGAAGAAGTACTCACATAATTTAACTAAAACTATCATTACCACAGCGATTACCACAGATTATTTTATTATAAATATGAATTGTCATCATTTTAATAGTAGCTCTACATAATGATGGAACTTATATGAAATGCTTTATACTATGTTTAGTGATCAAATGTTTTTCACCTAATAAATACCATTTCAATAACTTTATGTACCTGAATCATTAAAGTCTTTAAATTAAATTGTATTTAGAATAATTAATCCCATTCTAGAAAGTAACTAGCAAGTCTAGTTAGTTATGTAGTGGAGTAAAATATGATATTTGCCTCTGAAATGTACAGAAGTCAAAGTATGAAGTAGCTGAAAATTGAACCACTTAAGTAGAAATATA